>JARPRG010000254.1:2248802-2327071 GCA_031001745.1 Hartigia nigra
GAATAAATATAGATAAATAGTGAAATTTTCAATTGCGCGCGCGCCTGCATATATATATACATACACACATACACACACACATAGCAGTTTTGGAAATTCCATAGCACGAATCCTTGCTGAAAGGTCTAGTAATGTGTAGGGTCCGTATGTACGTAGGTTGGTATAGGTACAGCGTGGAAGGAATGACACTCATTTTCCCGGCCGTTGAGTCCGGATAGAACGAATCTACAGAACCCTACTTCCCAACCCTTGTGAAGAGGACGCAAATACTCCGCAAGCATGGCGAGGACATAGTTTCTCCGAGGTTGGTGGTCAGCCCCTTCCATCAGCTAAAATTGCCTGGCATAGTCGTCAAATTTTAGTAGCACGAATCTTCAATGTCGCCTGGTCATGGAAGATTCGAAAATATTTAATATTGTAGAATCCAATGGCAAATCTGTCTTCCGTATTTAATGCATGGCAGATATCAATAGCTGTACATAAAGCATACGTATGCACGTATAATACATTGTTATGTCAGAATAGATGCTGAAAATCAGTATAATATTTTTCACTGCTATAGAAAATTGCTTGGTTATACGTGTGAACCGGAATTTGAAGGATAGCACGGAATACCTCCGCGTGGGAGTTCCGCACGCGGAAATTGCTCAAGAATCGCGGCTTAATCGTCTGTCTAATTCGCTAAGCTGTTTTTCGATTATCTAGAGTGGCGTAAGGGCGACAACGGGCTAAAAGCATGGATGTACATATAGTCACTATAACGAATAGCATTGTGTATAAGTCATAAGTAAATGCTACCATAAAGCGTTGAGATATTATAACAAGATGGAAGAGCGCGGGTGGCGTCTTAAAGCATCCTTGGCGTCTTTTGCATTATCGATCCAGCGAAATATCAGGACTCGAGACAAATCAGTGGGGCGTGGATAATCATAAGGTGAAATATTAAACACGGCTCGGGCAAGTTTTATTAAAAACCTCCTTTGAAAAATGATGGATATCTTTGTCAGCGTAGAACGACGGGATCGCGGACAGGTGAAGGTGATGGCGGAAGAGTCGGTATAGATGTCGGAAGGAGGAAAAGTATGGGGAAAAAAAGAAAGGATGAGTAAAGCTAAGTGCAGGAAAGGGAAAGGACATAGCCGCGAAAAAAGATTCAACGAGGACTGAAACGGAGTGAAAGAAGTCGAGGAGAAATAAACGGAGGAAGAGAAGGCAGAAAAGATGAAGTGCCGGGAAGGAGGACATGGAGGCTAGCAAATTAACGCGGTCCGCCTCCTTAACGAAGTCAACATCGGGTTATAGGGATGGTAGAGCTTCGAGCGACGACTGTTGTAACAAGCGTAATCTTATATAAGACAGTAAGGGTCAATTGTGGGGAGTCAACCTTAAAGTCACCCAGTCAAGTTATGCCCTTCCTCTCCCCCTGAACCGTTCCGAACCATTCTGGTCTGCCATTAAAATGATAAAATAATGTTTGCCATGCTAAGTGCCACTAAAGTCTGCCGCTTACACCCTTCTTAAGGGAGAGACTTCCCCCACCTTCGAGATCTTCGCCAGTACCTGGCTGCTTCAATTCGGTATCTTTACCACCACCCCCCGCCGGCACTAGCACAAGCCGCCATCTCAGCCTAGGTAATACTTACTGCCTTGCTTAACCTCTTGGCTTACCGCTCGTTCACCTCCTCGCTACTTATAAACTCCATTTTCGCGTTTACCTCGCGATAACGCAAACTCCGTGGCTTTAACTAAGCACGCTTGTCGAGTAACGGCAAAAGAGGAGTCAGTACCATTGATATAACTTATATGCGACGCGTCCATTCCAGTGCGATGAACAGTCTAATTACTTCGTGAAAACTTTTTTCTTGTACTCCCATTCGAATTGAATACACGATACGTAAGTGTATTATTGAGTGAAAACCGGTGATTTTGCTGATATCTACTTATCTGTGCTATCTTGTTACTAATTTGAAGACGGTACTTTTGAAAAATTTCATATTGGGTCATTACAAACTGAATGGTTTGATGCAATTGAATTTTCATGGGTTAAATATTTTGATGTAATTCATAGTAAGGAACTTTAAAAAACTGTATGTATGCACAGTCGTGATATGCTTCACCGGATTGTGTTACGAGAGAATTGAACTTAGCTGTAAGTCAGGAAAGTCTCTCAAGGCAGAATCCAGTCTCAAAGGGAATAGTAATACTTAAGCCTTCGTTCGGATAAAGCTGCCTTCAGGTTCCTTTTGGCAGAGGTCGTTCTCATTGAACTATATAGGCTCTACTTACCCCCGTAGTCATAGTGTTGGCTTTGGTTTGGGGTTTGGCCGCGTCAAGCCGCGTGTTTGCGGTTTTGCTGTCGGTACTCGAGAGTAGACTCCCTGTGTTATATGTAACTACGGTGACGGTAGTGGTAGATTCGAGCCACTTGTAAACAAGTGCAATTGACAGAACGTATTTTCCCAGCAATATTGATCAATTTAATTAAACTGATCAAATTACGTCATCGTTTAAATGTTCGTCTATGAAAATTTAAAGCAATTTAATTTAATCCTACGGATACGTGATTTCTATTATGTCTATAGGCGATGAAAGGTAACAGAGATTGTTTGAAGGGATGCTTCTATTTTAAGACGCCTTAAAATTATTTATATTTAATTAAAAGGAATATCATTGTTTTTTGATCGAATTTCGAGGGTGTTCATCCCTGTTACTAGTCGGATTCGAGTTGTTCATCCCTACAACGGGTAACGTCTTAATAATACAACCCACTAGGAACTCACTCCAATTCATTACCCATTCCTCTTTACGTGAAAGTGAATTGAGGATAACGAAGCACCACCGAGAAGGAATGTAGGGTAGAAATGATGTTAATTCGTGATAACCTTTCGCACAAAAAATCATCATTCGTCCAATCAATCGCTTAAGATAACAGCGAGCTGGAATGTCGTCAGTTTATATAATTAAATGTGTAAGTATACGGACTTGTGAATTGGCAATTTTTCTCACTGTATTAAAATTCAATTTCTTTTACAGGATTCAAATATACTTCTTGAACGCGGTATACCACCAATAAAAACATATTGTAGAAATAATAACGGGGAACCGAGAAATTCTCTTTCAAAGTCTAGCACATTAATATCAATTTACTATATATCATCATCACAAAGATATTACTATAAAAAATCCACAAAATTGCTTTTCCGGAATACAAAAATATTGAACATTTCAGAATAAAGTGCGTGGTATTTAATTAGTGAATTTATCGCAACCATCCTAAGGAGGAAACAATTATCGCATGAAAGCCTCAATCCTAGTAACCACGACGAGAATAAGAAATGAAAGTGGGTATTAACCGGAGGAAGATCAACATTTTAATATATTTTTTAAATCTCGACGAGCAACCGCTGCAGGCCGCTCTCGTAAATTGCTGGCGGGGACGAAGAGGAAAGAGTGGTTTAATGGTGACAGTGTTGGTGGGTTTGACGAGGAGGATGGCAGAAGGAATTACACATTTTTTAAATTAATGAAAAAAAGGACGGAACGTTGAGTGAACGCGAGTCAAGAAAATCGTGCCTATACAAGGAGACTGGAAAATTAATAAAAAATAAATTTGACCAAACGAACGCCTTATTTTTGTGACATCTCCATAGCGAAAAAGGACATACATTTTTCAACCTGCGTTTTACGCAGGTTTAATTATATTCAGGACTTTGGCATAATCGTAATTCCAAGTGCAGGCGTGATATAGTGTGGAAAATTCTAGGGTAATAACGTTGATCTCGAGTGAAGGTGGTGAGGGCTTTAAGTGTGTGTTTAGCAGTAGAGATCCCTAGTGGCCCTTCTGGGGGATACTAAGGGGTACTAAGGGCCGGCAAGGGTAGTAAGGACTAGTGAGGTTAGTAAGGGATAGTGAAAGGTAAGCCGGAACACGAGCGGTCGGCCACGATATAAAATCATTCTTCGGGGTTGCCACCTTGAGAAACTATTGTCACTGAGATCCTTCAGACGCCTTCAATTCCCACATCACTTACTCTTATCAGTGGTGCTGACCAATTGTTGATTTTTCTATAAGCGATTGCGTATTCCAAACACGTGGTTTTTTTTAGTACTAAAAAGCCACGTGAGTCAAGCCTAAATAAACATTGCGTTTTTTGTCCAGGTTCAGTTACATATCTGTCACGAGCAAAATCATGAAAATTTGGGCGTTTTTATACAAAAAAAATTAAAGGTAACACTTCGTACGTCCACTTCACGGCGACTTTAGCCATGCGGCATTCCCATTTGAAATTCGGGTACAGCAATGAGACGACTTATCGGACGTCAGGATGTAGAAGTTGGCGCGAATCCAGGAGCTACCAATTCAATCTCCTCGTCTTCGGGTAGATATAAAATTTGAGCTGGTCTTATACGACTTGGTTGAATCAACTTGGAACTTTCAACCTCCTCTAGCGAACACATCTACCCTCATCTTGTAAACGGAATATACTATAAAAGGCTGGCAGTATGCATAAAAAATTCATAGAGATATCTGTATATATATATACACATACTCCTTTATTGCAGTTTTAATGAGGCCCTCCTACACAACCGCACTCGTCAAATCAGCACCCCAAGATCCCTGTTATGATTTAAGGAACCACTGGGTATAATAGAACCCTTAGCCAGGACACGAGCACTACCACTCAGTTAACCCCTCAGAGTTTGTTTCTCGACTTAACACGTGGTCCTACCACCCCAGGCCATGTCCTACCGCAACCCGATTCGAAAACAAAGCCTCGACCACGACAATACGCTTGCCCGACACAGGCGCTGAATGCTTTCCTAACCGAATACTGGAAATCCCTTGGGCCATCATGAAATTCACCCTAATTTCTACTCACCCTATAAGGCCCCAGATTGTTCACGCTGCACGCCAGTTTCACGTTACGTCCTGCAGGAACAGTGATATTTCCTATCTGGTCGATGAACTCTGGATCAGGTCTTGTGGTCACTGTAACGATTAAAAGATATAATTAATAACATGATCAATACTTGAAATATCTTTCAATCATTTTTATACGCTTTTTTGTTAACCCATAATTTATCTGTAACACTTTCCAATAGTTAATATAATTATACGTAATAAAAGTACAAACTTAAGGGGTGTTAGATATAAGAGCGTGGATGGGTCTTGGTCCAGAGAATAAAAGTCTATAAGTTTCGTTACACGTCGAAATCTCCTGTAAAATGTCAAACAGAGCGAATTCTGGGATATCTCGTGCATCAGTGCGAAAGCGTTAATGTTTCTTGTTAAATATATCACTTCTTATCGATCCAGATGATCGATCATCTACAACCACGTGTTTCAGTTCTTTAGTGATTTTTCAGAGGCGTCTATACCACGTGTGTAGCCATGTTGGTTGCTACTAAAGGATGAGCAAATTCCGTCACGGCGTTGATCCGTAAACTTTTTCGTGAATCGAATCAACGAAATGGCAGTGTTAGTCAACCCCTGGGAATCCGCATAGCCACGCAGGTTCGGGACAGGTCGATCAATCTAACGTGTTCGTGCGCGCGTAGATGCGCTTTGAGTTATAGAACCTAGAGAGCAGGAGTGACAGCTTAGTTATTGAATACAAAATGCAATCTTTCAAGTCTCACTGTACGCGCCAATCTCTAGCACCTATACCCATCTAATCTAAAGCTATATCGTGTCAGGAGAATATGGCGTGCAGCTGAATGCATATATGCATATTATATAAGTATACAGGCAAGATCCTAATTTTACCTAGACGCCATAGAAATATTTTTTACACCAAATTATAATTCAAAAGCTTTTCTACGTCGTGATAAAATATTTTATTTCTTTGGTTTTACAGCTGATCCTTTCAAGGGTACTGATAAATTTCACGTTAAAAGTCTCGTTACCATCGTGTCTCTTCTAAGAAAAAGATGAGGATGAAAAGAGAGAAGATAAATTAAAAGCTGCAAAGCCGTCACGCTCCAAGGACTTTTCTTCTATATGAAAATCGGTAGAGTGTATACACGCTTCATTCGTAGAAGGATTCGATTCCGTTAACGATCTCTGAAGTTGTGTCTGTTTCTTCGGCAAAGAGAAGGAAGGGAGTAAAAAAAAAAGGAAGGAAGGATAGAATGAAAAAAACGTGTGCCAAAGCAAAGCTCATACTCAATGCAACTAGTGTGCCTATCTTAGCGAGTCACTTTAAATCCGTTCTTACTGAGTCACGATGCGACGATGTCGACGGACTTTTCCAGTGAATTCAAGTGACTCCACTTGGCAAGAGAGAACGAAGCGTAAGCTACTAGAAAATTCTCTTTGGGACACTGCCACCAAAGTGGATAGGAGTCTGGAGCAATTGGCAGAATGTCACGCCGTACCTAGTTGTAGGTACGTACACGTCGGGACGCTCTTTGAATTTACCGCCTTTCACTTTGTAACGTGAAAAGAAAATCGACGTCCATTCTGGTAAATTTCTCAAATTGGTCTTCGATATATTTACGGTTGGTTATGCTATGTCATACGATGTAACATGACTATTCTGGAAAATTCGTATTTGGAAAGTAGTACAAAAGTCGATGGTAAAAAGTATACAGAATGAGGCTTGCGCTAAAGTATATACGTGCTAATAGGAAATACAAAAATTTACTGATCAAAGTGTTGATTAAAGTTTCATTTCCGATAGTCCTTGTACAAACAACTTTTTAACAAGGTCATCTAAAGCGTTAATTGCACTTGGTACTTAGCTAGTGCAAGTATTTGTAATGTTCGATAGACACTTTATCAATGATCGACTATCTTTACTATTTATCTATGTGTTTCAGGTTGATAATTCCTGAAAGATAAGAAAGTTGAGCGAAGATATCTCATAGTTTATGGAGAAAATACGGCGAAAAGATACAGACCTTCATTGGAAGGCCATGGATTTTGGAATAACATTTTTATCAAAAAAAATGTCTTTATAGGATTCTGCATGCTCCAATCGTTTTATGGATAATTAAGACACAGCAGGTGAAAAATTTTTGAAAAAATTTGAAGTTTTTATTGGGAACTGACTCCATATACTTACGGACTGCCAAGTCAAAGTACTAACCACTGTGCCACTGAACCGGTAGTCTGTTCCGATAGGTCCTATTTATTTATTTTTTAGCTATTAATCTCCAGCTATCATCTCCAGTTTAGAATGTCATGTTATAATATATATATTCTATATTAGCTTATCTCATAATGATCTATCAATAATGATGAACACTAGAGTGCATTATCGTAGTATGAAAGGCTTTCACGGTGAAGTAGTATGAATATGATTAAAAAGCATGGACTCACTTCATTAAGCGTCGAACGGTCATGATAGTTAATTAATATTTGGAAGGGGACAAGTCGTGTGACGTATCTGCCACATGTCAGCGATACATGGATATTTGGCGGAATATTTGAAATACTTGACGGTTCATTGTTGGCATAAATTAAATATTCAAAATTTGTTTGTTCTGAACAATGATAAATATTAATTGAATTAGCAAATTTTTAATGCTACAATAATAGTAATGGCGACCAATAGAAGTGCACAGAATACATTTAATTGAATAAGTCTGTCGAAGTTTAATCGTTCTTTGCGTTAAAAAATAATAATTTTTTAAATATTCAAATAACGAGTAAAAACGCAGGTCCAGGATGCAAAGGAAAGGGTACCAGAAAATATTGTAAAAGATTACGTGAAAGAAGCTTTTTGCCAGTACTTGACTCCAAGGAAAATCGCTGACTGGCCTACCAAACCACTCACGTGGAGATTTATTATTTATGGCGGGATAATGCTCTTCTTTTAAAATTATAACACTGTAACGTCTCCGTTAGCTATTCTGGAAAGCTAAGCACTCTTTGATTTTCCAACTAGAAGTTCGAAAACGAAAAAATAAAAATGTTCGAAATTGATCTGATTCTTGCAGTAAGACGAGCAGAATGGTTGGATCGTATGATCGGTGCATCTTTTTATTATTAAACTACGTATCCCATCAGGCCCCGTACACACTGCATCAAACATTCATCAAAAATGCATAGGGTTTTCAAGCGGTTTGGAAAACTGGAAAACTCAGCTCCATCCCATCGGCTGTAAAGTCCGAACGAAATTCAAGATAAGAAAAGGGGAATGTATATATACTTTATCTAGATTCCGAGCGTGTATTTCCTGCCAACGTGTTCCTGGTACTTTTATTTTCTTAGAGAACTCATGCTGGGAAAAGCACTCTCGCGGCCGTGTGAATGGGCATGTGTGTCGAGGGGATTCAGAGACCAGATTTTTTTCATCAATTTTTTTGTCATCCGTTTTACGCCGATTTCCAAATCAGCGACGATCATCTCAATATTCACAGGCCTAATATGCCTTCCCATTGATCCTCTATGAATTTTCATGTTCTTTAATGAATTAATGTAAACGCACTTAGAGATCGCGTAAGTAATCGTACTCGAAGTAAGTAATGACGATCGGCAGCGCAGCATCCGTATACTGATGAACGACAGCAGTCTGTCTATCTAGAGCCAATAAGTCGTCCTTATCAGCTTTTTCCCCACGAGTCTTTCGCTTTTTTTCCTGGATGTTGGGGATAAGATAAAAAAAAGTGGCAAGTCCTATCCATCGATAGTGGCTCTTGGCGTTGCCGGTAGACTGATGAAGGAAAAACAGGAAAGGCAAAGATAAACCAACTTTTTGCTACCGGATTCATTGATGTGGGATTGAGTAGCCATCTTTGCTTACATGTCACGTTAGTCTTTACCTATATTCAATATTTTTTTTACTTCCATTCCCGGGATTTCACTGGTATCTTATAACGATATGCGTGCAAATTCCGTTAGACAAATCCTGATAACTAATTTTAGTCGTCACTTAGAACCAAAAGTCATTTCACATAATTTAGATATATTCCTGATTACGATTTTGACTGCAATAAATATTTTATTATCAAAATATAATACTTGGTTAGATATGTATAATAATATCGAGCAGGCAACACATTAAGCTGTATAACGCTTGGGTGTACTGTATAACGTATAGGTTTGATGTAGCAGGTGTAATTCTTGAATCTCTTTGACAAGTGTGTTATCAGAAAGTCATAAGATATCGATAACATACGAAATGGAGTATTGGAAGAACGAGGGGAAGGACGTAGATATTATCTCTATCAAATCTCAGGACTTCAAGTACAGCGACCTATAGATCAGCGACGTCGTTCTTCTCCCATTTTTTTTCCTTTCTTCCTTTCCGTCCTCTTTTTCACCCTGCATTCGAGCTCCCCTCTTTTCCACTACCCCTCGTGGACTTACACTTATTTCCTACGTTATCGGCTCGGATCTCATAAATTTCTCGGAAAGCGCGATTAAGCGGCCCCCGACTAGTCCAATCTAAGTATTCAAATGAGCGGACCGACTTGCACCCCATAGCCTATACCTTTTTACAATCACCAACTGTGTTACATAGGAAAAGTCGCGGATCTATGGAAAATAGTCCTGTTACCTATTACTAGCCCAAACGGATTATCGTTTCATCTATACTATGTATATTCCATTTTACTATAAAAGTGGCAATGAAATCGCGATAAGAGTAAAACCAGAAAAGAATTTTGAAATAACAAGCTTTCTTTAGAGAATGATACATGCCTTATAAATCGTTAAAAATTATTATGTTTGCTATTGGTAATATCTATGGCAATTTTAGTCATTTAGAATAAGATTGCACGTAACACAAATCACGTTACGAAATCGAAAAAAAAAGTTTCAGCCCTTCGTCGTATGCGGACGAGGGTGTTTTTGCAAATCACCCGAATTGCCTTCCGGTGACTTTTTGATGCCGTGTTCAGATTTCCTAAAGTCAAATCCGGTTTCCGCCAGAGTCGCCCACGCCTCTCTCCTTGCCCGCAGGTATAATCTCCGGTACGCGGACGTTTCATATGAAAGATTGGAAAAAAGTCAATCTCAGAAACGCGAAACCCTAAGAAAACTGAATGGGTCCAACAGGGTGATGGGAGAAAGGTCGGCGACCGGTAATATTTACGCGTCAAAAGATCGCTTAATGGTCAAACGATGAAACGTGTGAAAATAGTCAGTATATTCAAAAGAAAACTGGCTTACATAGGCTTCATTCTTTTTTGGCAGGGTCCAGTTGTTCAAAAATTGAAATATACATTATTTGTTTCGTAAAGAAAGAAAATTACAAAATAACAGTCGCACCAGCCTGTTGCCTCTATGTGACAGAAAATTCCTTTTTCTTTTAAAAATTCTCTTGATTATCTCTTCACTGACTATCCATTTTATCTTTAGCTTTCTTTTCTTCTACTTTTACTTTACCTATTTGAGTCTGCTATATGTTCCAAGATAAAACTTCACTATTCCGTATAATATGCCTCGACTGGAATCGCACTTACTTCACAAGAAGGAGGCCCATAAAACGCTGCCTGAAGAAATACGAGACTTTGTTTCGGTGGTGATAGAATCTCAAACTGCCGTCCCTGAAAGTCTACCAGTCGAATAGTAAAGGATCTTATCTAAATGAACTTCCAAGACTTAACTCTGTACTCTAGGAAGTAACTGCTCAATGGCGCAGAAACGCTTTTTGAAATACACGCATCAAGTGGTATCTAGTATACCGTATATACGTATAGATATACGAACGAATGCGTTTAATTTTATTATTTGACGTAAATTGCCCAACGAGTTGGTGAATTAAAAAAAAAAAAAACTTTTACATTGACTACCGTTCATTGTACTTTCTCTCTAAATTAGTAACAAGTAAATTTTTACGGAATTTCCCAAAGACCCGACAAGATTGGACTTTTGGTAGACGCAATCGAAACATCAGAGAGATAACGGCCAGATTTAACGTACGTATACATCCCTGGGATAAAGTAGAATTTCGACAATTCGCCCAATGACAATTGGTCCTGCGTATAATTGGTGTAATGGGACGCTCGAGTCTGCTGGGACAATTCGTTCCCAGAGAAAATTGCACCGAAGGGACTATCGACGCTTTTTTAAATTCCGCGCGGATCTCCAGGCGCACCCTTGGGAATGCTGAATTATACCAGAAACTTCTCGAATGTTTATGAATAAATGAAAATCTCGACTATAATCTATAGTTATCAACTCGCAGTAGTCAGTTTGGGGTGATTGTATAATAATTAAAAATCAATTTTCGTAGCTGCTAACATAATCCTAATACCCAAAGTTTCACTAGGCATATATATAAATATATATATACAAACGTACGACCTTAGGAATCTTGTCACGCGCCTATTTCTCTCTTCTCCTCCTGATGTTCCTACAGGAGAAGAGGATGAATGTCAACAGAACATTTTTCTTTCCTTGAAACTGTAATTTTCTCGCATTTGCTCCTAAACCATCTGTTCCTCGTCTTTCCTATGTCTCCTTCTCTTGGCATTCATAGCTTGAGCGTTCTTTCTCTCTCTCTCTCTCTCGTTATTTTTCACCGTTACACATCAGCCAGTAAAACGTTTTTGTCCTAGTGAGTATGGCAGGAATCATTTTCTGCTTTTACCCTTTTTTTTTATATTAATCCTTTATCGACTTTCGTCCCTTAATCCTTCAGTTTGCATATGCTCGTCCTACTCTACTCATCGGCTCTTGACCAATGGAGTGCAGTGCATGTACATGCATATATATACCACAAATATCTATATATGTTATCTATCGCTTTTCGACTTCTCTTACGTGAAACTCGAGCGTTACTTCATCACGTGAAGCATTTGGTTATAATAACATTAGCCACACCTGTGCTATTCCGTGAATTACATTGCTTGCAGCTTATCATACAGGTGATAGTTAGAACCGTTAATAGACTTTAATTTCCTATTTGCCATTCGAATGGAAAGCATCCTCACTTGTACAGCTAAACGAAGCTATTGTGGGTTCCAACAAAAATATAGTTTACTGTCTCTCTTGCTCTCACGTTATATTCGAGGATAACGTCATCATCTGAAAACGACAGATGGCCTCTGACTATTCGCCGAATTCGATAGAGATTCATTCAGTGAATATAGTCGTTAAATGTGCGGACAAAGAGTCTCATTTGTCTCTCGTACTCGTATAGGTATCTACTAATTTAATAAAGCAGTAAATCCTTGAATAGTAACGTAACACCCTATCGCGACAAAAATCTTTAGCCATTCTGTGTGGAGGGGCAGTATAGCCTATAAATTTTCCGACAAGGGGTGCAGTGGCGAAGAGGAGTATTGGAGGTAGAAGAAAAAAATGGTAGAAATTTGATCCCTGGGAAATCTGTCATCACTCGCCTGCACGTCGCGCTCAAGAAGGGAGGAGACCGGGGGAGCAGGTTAAGTCGCAAACGATAGAAAATGAGAAAATGACGCAGGGTGGATAGGTAGCTGTGAAAGGAGAGCTGTGGAAGGAGGGTGGAGAGGGGGAGGGGGAGGGGGGGTAGTGACAGAGGGTTCTGGGAAACGGGGTGGGACGAGGGGCAGGGGTGGTGGGAATCAGAAAAAAGAGAGAAAAGGAATGAAATAAAGGTAGAAAATCAGGGAAAACTGAATCGCGAAGAAGAAAAGAAGATGAGAGAGAGAGAGAGAGACAGAATTCGGTGGAAAAAGTGAGCAATAAGGGTAGGAAGACAGAAAGGGAGAAAAATGGTGGAGAATCGCAAGGGCAAACTGGCGAGGAAGAACGTGGATAGAGTGGGGATTCTCAGTTTGTTTTCTGGTCACATATTTGTAAAGTACCCCAGGCCCAGCCGCTCGCCCGCTCTATTCATTTCTGTCTGTCCGCCGGACACGCGGCGCTCCTATTGCCCAAGATCTGTGATGGAGGTCGCATAAATTCAGGCCACGGAGCTTATGAAAAAAAAATCCTCTGCCATACGACAAAAGATCATAGCAGTCGCCTTGCGTGGCTTTTAAAATATAACTGCTCTCTCGATTCCTCTATATAACGTAGAGCGGATCTGGTTGCATTAACTGCGGACAACAGTTGTCAGAGTCTCGTGGATACGTGTTGGGAATGATTTTGACCGTTGAAATTTAATTTCCAGGACATCCTGACGCTTTGAGAGTCTGGAATGACGTAAGGTATAATATACTTTGGAACGGGAGTATAAATTGGCTGTGTTTATCTCTTACGGTACATTATCGCTTTCCAGGTATAATTGTTGTCATTGATAAAATTTATTGAATGTTATCTCTGTTTTTAAACGTGTTCGCATAACACTGCGGATTCATTCCTCTGTTTTTATGTGTCTTTATAATTAAGCGGATACCTTTCGGTCTGCTTGGTAAATGTAACGCAAACTTAACATCCCGAATACGTATGGAAACTTGTTTCTGGAGTTTCTAAACTAATTTTCCGAATTGATGAAAAGCTCTGTAGATGCTTTGGTATATAGATAGATATAGATACGTATGAAGATATATACGGAGATAGGTGCGAGGAGATTGCGTGCTAGAGCATCGATAATTAAATGGTTACCCAGGTTCCCTCCTGTTGTACCCTCTGAACCCATCAACCTTCCTAGTGGTATAATCCTAGTTACCCTAGTCCCGTTAGACTGTAGTCTCTCTCAACCCTCCAAAGGACTTGCGAAATCAGTTGATGCACTACTGGCTTGTGCTATTTTGTACTATTCTATACTATCGTAGGAACTGACTGTAGTTCGTTCGAAGGACAATTCAGGAGACCGTTGACGATTTCTATGGTGAAGTTCATATCGATGGTTTATCCAATCCCAATTGATGCTAAATTTGTAGAAAACGCCATACGGACGATGGCACCGCAACGGATTGGCCATGCGATTATTGACAACAGTCCAATAGCTTCAAATGCGATTGATGCTGTCATAGGAGTAGCGACGTGCGTGCTTTATAAATATACAACACTGAGTTTCGTGCGATCGGCTACGTCAATTTGCAACACTAATCTAAATTCAAATTGCTTCAAACAAAACTAATCTAGTGGTCACACATGGTTCTGTGTCCGCTATCTTACTCTACGCCCAACGTCCATGAACTACCTTGTCCTCATTCTCTTCCACGTCCCTGCCTCTCTCTCTCTCTCTCTCTCTCTCTCTCTCTCTATGTATCCCGGTCTCTAAAGCGAATTTTAACCAACTCGAGTGCGCTTTAGACTTTCTCAAATACATTGTCCTGTCGTCGAATGTTTACGGGACGCGTTGATGATGGAACGGGAATAACAATTTTCGCGTATGAAATTTTCGAATTGATGCCAAAAACAGAAACAGGAAGGAAAATGCAAGAATGAGAGAGCTATTGGAAAAATGAAAAAATGCGTAGAGATGGACACGCGTACGTGAATAGATCTAGTAGCTGTCGATCTTGCCAATAATTTTTATTGTTAGTAAAACTGCAAGAAATTTGAGTGACACGAACGATATTTTGATTAAAGTCACTGTTTTCATAGGAGCATCAAAAATACAATGAGATATACTTCCAATGCCTTTGTACTTTTGGTAACGTCATTAGCGTTTAAAAAAAAATAGATTACTTAATGGCTGATAAGTATGTAGATATCCCTAAAGCCAACAAGGATTCTCCTGAGAAATTCGACCAAAAGCCTTAAAAAATAATACGATCGGATTGTGAAAAGAGATCAGGAACCCTAGTGGCGATAACGCTGATAACCGAGTTTAGTCTTATTCTGTGGGACTTAGGGGAGGCTGTGTTTTTTTTCTCCGAATTTTCACAACGGAGAGGACAACCTATAACCGTCCCGAGCGGGAGGCCCGATCATCTTTATTCTCTCTTGTCCTCCTGCCTCGGGACCATTTTATAACGCTAGGCGTCGGCGGCATTTTTCGCATATTTCAGAACATTCCTGCACTAGGGGTTTGGATTTGACGCATGGCTTCTCAAATAAGTCTCTACACTCTTTTTTACCTCTCATTTTACACTGTAAACGCTTGGCCGTCATAATAGTACCTCGACTTATAGGCGACGCTCCCGCACCTTGGTTTATAGAACAATAATACCATTGTTCTTTTTTCTGACCATCCCTATAACTCAAGTCAAAAAACAGGATGAATAAAAGTTTGCTTAGTAGGTACAACTGAAAGATGAAGATGGTATTCGATTTCCGTGGACATTTGTAAGATTCTTTTATTACCTTATTCCAGATCGAAGCATATATTATAACTGAGGTACTATTATACTGTACAGCTGTACCGTATATCTATAGTCTGTATTACTTAATCACACTTTAATATTACAATCATGCTTCTGCTAAACAGTAATAAATAATAGTTTCCACGTGTCTATATAGTAGATAGTAGATACCTGATACATTTCTAATAATAATCGATATCTGGAAGCATTAGAAAGTCGGGTTGGTGTATTTATTCTCAAATTGACCAAGTAAATCGTTTATGAATTGTGGCATGGACTTAGAAGTATCTAATGTATCGGGTATGCAAATCAAGTCAGCAACAATGACACAAATATTCATAGCATTAAGATATTCTATCGCAGTGTTTTCGAAATCATAAAATATCATGTGGCAGAAGAGTCGAGCAAATGTTAACAAGTCATAAATCAATTTTTTGGTTTGTTAATCATTATTCGACGTTCAATACTTTCATTTGTCTACAAATATAGATAAAATTGACATCGCCCCCTTAACCGATCAACTGGATTCCACGTTTTATGTCCATACTTTAACAAGGAACTTGTAAACCTGAAGAAGCAATATTGGCTCAGTGGTGAGAGTTGCCGAACCACAATTCATTACGAAAATCGATTCGCCGGCAATAGAGGCTGATTGGAGCTGGTCATTGCTTCTCTAGCCGTTCTCGTCTCACCAATCGTCGATACGATGGTCACCCTAAATCGAAGCAAATTTGCGTTACGACGTAGAATCCCAAAGCGGTTTCTGTGTATCGGTGCAAATTGCGGGATCCAAAGAAATGCAAAAAACTTTCTTACTTTCCAGGAACGATCTGAAAATTACCTAAGAGTTCCGATCCATTGAGTCTATTTGATTTCCAAAGTTGTACGTATATCTTTTATATTTGATTAAATATTATAATAGATATTTGTATCTGTCTGGAGATAGAATTAGAAGGTTAACTTTATATAAAAATAGAAGATAGAAATCCTAGCACGTATAAACTACAGACGTGATTCCGCGGTTGGCATAAGAGAAATATTATATCAGCTTGATCGTCCCGAATGAGAGCTTATCGGATCAATTCTGAAGAAGATTTTCGAGTTCGGAATACAGAGGAGTATCTTTTCGATAAATCATCTATCCAATGGCTCTCCTCTAATCAAAAGAATATACTCGTAATACCTTCGTTTACTACTCCAAGATACTTTTAACAAGACGAAAAAAAATATTTGCGAATTTAATAAACGTCGGACCGCTGAAATCTAAGGCCTCTTCTATTAAAGCCAATATAAATTACCAGGAATTTACATATAATCTTTATTTTACTTCGTATTTATCGATCAAAATCAACCTCTCATCTAAGCTTCAATAAAATTTTCCCATACTTCCCATTGATCGCTATACTTAACCGTTATTCAAACTCGTCAGCAAGCACCTAAAGAAATTGATCAGCGCTACTTAACACATTCCACTCATAGTTACCATTATTCGGTACTTTGTGTCGTTTACGTGAACGTAAAAGCCTCGCCAGAATGAAAGTCATAAAAATAAAAGAGATTCCACACGCGGAATGTAGTCTACGGGTTTGCGTACAGTTGCGAGCCTATTCACTTGCAGGGGATCGAGGTATTTGTGATATTAAACAGTTTAATCACCAAACTATAGAAAAACTACCAGCCATACAGTACTTTCGTTCCCCTTTCACCCTTTCGCTATTTTCCCTGCACGTCACCGTTTATATAGAAGTTTTATATATATAAATATATATTATACATATGCATTCTGAATATACGTGTGCGACCCCGCATAGCTCGTAAATCTCACCCATCCTACAGAGTGCGCGCGCATTTTGCACGCAAGCGTTTATACAGCGATACACGGATCCTGGGCGTCCAGAGCAGCGGGAATGGGACGAAAACAGAACTATATGCAATCGGCGTCGAGCAGAAGTAACGCAGGGGTGAAACGAGGACCGCCGACACAATACGATTGTTTGTAAAATCGTATAGCGTGAAAACGTCACCGGTATACACTGTTGAGTATTACATTTTTTTCTCTTGGCTCTAATGCACACTGTTACGATAGATTTTTCATAAAATTCGTGACTTTGTGAAGTGACTACGTAAAAAAATGATATAATAAAATAACCATCGGGAGATTCAAAATTCTTATGAAATTCCTTAGATCATAGTCAAAGTCATAATTTGATTCGGATATTACAGAAAAACGTAGATATAAGGCATGGTATGACTAGAAACATCAATGAATCTTATTGCATGGGAAGAGAGTCAGCCTTTGTGCGTTATGTTTATAATAACGTTTATCGAGAGAAATTATATCAATGAGAAATGCGTCCTACTGTAATACGCGTGGTAGGATAGTAATAAAAAAGTAACTTATTTTAACTACTGAATTGTTAGCTGACAGGTTATAAGTATGTGGAATATAGTTTTCAAACAACTTTACGTATTTTAACGATATTGTGTATCTGTACAAGTCCCCTTAGAGCAAGGTATTCTAATTATAAGGGCAGTCTGCAAAAGTCTGTTTCTCTCGTTCGCTATCTGGCTGAATATAGTATTTACGAATGCAGTATATGCACGCCATATTATGGAACAATCTCGACGGTATCGTATTATCGTACGGTTGGTGTGAGTTTACAAGGATAATAAGCCAGTATTACCACTGCTGACTCTCGAAGTGCCTGCTTCTATCGTTCATTTTTCCTCTTTGTACTTTTTTCTTTTGTTCCCTTTTTTCTACTTTAATCTATTTTGTTTTTCTTTCGCGGTGGAAAATCGACGTAAATTTCATGAATACGGAAAAGGGCTGGGAAGAGATCATGAACTATAAGAAATATTTCGCGAAAGCTCGTGTAGGTTCGTTTATCTCCGTCTGCGTGAGTCCTTCGACAAATCGGGTTCCTTCTGATGTGGATTATTCTGGTGTCTTACATTTTTTTCACTTTCTCTCTCTCCTTACTTTATTGGTACTGTTACGTCCCGCGTTGACATATCGTCGTACACCAAATGGAAAACGAACCCTTTTAATTAAACGAAACAGTCCGTTACGTGCAATTTCAGGCGACAGGCCGACACAAATGAGAATCGCAATCCGTGGCAAGATGAATACATGGTAAAGTATAGACTAAGAGTGTCACACTAATGATGAAAATACACCGTAAGCAATTAACTGGTAAAAAGATTATGTATATGGTATAATGAGACTTTCATGTAAAAATTTTGAAAAATTTATATTCTCATAAATTTAGCATATTAATAAAAAAAAAGTATATACATATATATAACAAAATTAAAAGTACGAAATGCGTACAGGTACTGGTTTAATTTGAAGCAGCTATAGGGATGAAAATTCACATAAGGGTCTCTAGTTATAAGAGACAACGTGTAAAGCTCAGGCGTCAAAACGAACGCGAATGCTGTTATTCGAAACCCTAGTCAGAGGCAGGGGTTCTCAATTAAAATAACGCCTGGAGAAAGGGATTGAGAAGGTATGAGATAGGGGTGAGAGAGAGTAGACATAAGTGGGTATAGGTGCTGTTGTTACCGTTGATCCCTGCTAGTGATGGTGAACCCTGAAAAGGGCCGCCCCAGGAATCCCCAGTTGCGGTTTTACTCCTCCGTCCGACGCATGAATATTCACGGCTAATTTGTAAGAAGCTCTCCAAACAACGGAGCTACACCCTACCTACATACACAGTCAACGATGTATCAACTACAAGAGTTTACCTTTAATTATCGCTTGGATGAATAAAAGATTGCCTGGGCAAACGTGCGTACCTTAAACAGGGGGATGATTACCTTTGGACCATGTGCTTAGAATTATCGTGGAGTAATACAAGAAGTGGGTTAATACAGGGTCGGGGGGAGATTGTTTTCAAGGCAACAGAGAAAAAATTTCAGGGTATCAAGCATGAAAAAGAGCGATGTACTTTGCATACGTAGTTTATTTCATTACGGTCTTTAGTCAAGTAAAAAAGTATTGAAACATATTTTTGGTGAAATTCAAATTATACGCATTTTCTCTCCGTGTACCTAGTCATTCCAATATAATGTCGCATTTAAGCTTTTGGCACGTACAGTTCTTCTAACGTACATATAAACTAATCAAAGCAACTGTTTCTGTCGCTTGATTCAAACATTATTTACTCGATTTACATATAGTGTAGTCGTATAAACACAATCGGATAATATTTGTTGTAACTACGAAATGAAGTTGAGATAACGGGGTAGGTTTTTTTCAAGCAATTTTATCATAATTCATAGAAATAAAAGTCACTGGAAACAAATAAATTTCTCTTGATTGTCTCTGAGCCGTGGGTTTTACAAGACATTTTTTCTCAATACAGATATTTACAATTGTATTCATTACCGCTGTTGTTATTTCTCTCTTTATCGTTCTGTAATGCCACTTTTTTTCAGTCTACGTTCCATTCGATCTCTACACGCGTGGAAGGCAGGACTAATGACTCGCTCGATAGTACATACATAAATGATCATTAACGTAGAAAATAACGATGGCTTTCAGATAATTAGTCAAGGTAAAAAAAAATCCGATACGAAACCAGATCGACTTCTGAATTCTTCGATATTCAGGTATTGAGTAAACGTCCTATAGAGAACTAAGGTAATGTGTTTCCCAGCGCATCGAAAATTCTTACTTGTCTGACGTATTTTAAAGTACAATTAAGCGATTGAGGGAAAGCTCTGAATTAAATATCACCAATAGATCTAAATTCAGTCGTAAATAGTCGAAAAAGCTTTTCGACATTTGTTCTGACTCCATTATCAATCTATACTGTTGGGTTGTCATGTTTTTTTTTTACCTTTTTCGTTACTCCTGAATTAGACTTTTAAACCATAATGACCAGATAAACCAATATCAAAGGAAGTCTATCGTTTTATTACTTTCGTCATGTCTCTCTTATCACGCGATCAATAACCTCTTATCGAAAGCTCGTATCGTAACACTTTGCCAAATTAATTTCATGATGTTTGATAATAAGCGTCGCGCTGATCAATTTGTCATATTGTCCGTGAGGCATAAATTGAATGCCAGCCGTTTTATTAAACTACTTTATGCTACGTGTATACATATACAATACTATGTCGATATATAGAAAGTAATTATTAATAACTGTCAATAAATCGGCAAGAATTATTAAGGATACTCTCACTACGCGTTTCATTAATATTATATGTAAAGCTAAAATTCTATTGATCCATGCAGTTACGAGTCTTATAAAATGCAAATAATATTAGCATTTTCTCATTCCTCCGGAATGGGACGAATAGTACAAGGAGTGGCACAGTTCCGCTGTGGTTTTAGCGTCGATGTTTGATATTCAAACGTTGGACTTTATACGAGTAGTACGGAATGTACTTCTATATAGAATATATATACATATATATATCGTATGAACAGCGTTGTCTAGACTTGACTCGTGGCAATAAAAATATTTTTAATGCTGTAATTATTGTTCAATGGCTGTTGCCCAACCGAACGCGATTTGTCGTTAGAAAACGAGCACAGCACTATTTTGTTAGTTTACGAGTAAAAGCTCTCGTTACGAGCAGTAAAGATGCCTTTATGTATATGTTAAATTTGTGTATCCATCAAAGTGACTGTTATAAACGTCATTGCTGTTGTGTGTTTTTTAAAATGCGTATGATGTATAGACGGCAAATACTATCATGTCGAGTGTATATTGTTAGCTTCTAATGATGCAATAATTAAATATGGAATTATCATTTTAATTCCTTCTAAAGCTTTAAGAAGATACAAATACGAAATTCGTACTGACTTTTTGCTTAGCACTTATCTTTCTGCAAATTGCCACTTGATGAGTTTCTCGTTATATTATGCTTTAAAAAAGATCGTTTTCAGGACTCTGTTTCTTTGGTAGCGACCGGGGTTACTTATATACCAACGACCGTATAAAATACGTACTTCCAGTTCAGAGACGGAAGTTGAGTTGCTCTAGATGCTAAGGTATCAAAATGGCATCGAAAACAATTTCTGGAATAGACAGGAAAAAAGTACGATTGGGCAAAAGTCGTACAAGGTATTTTAGACATTCAGTATGTCAACATGAAGATTTAACGTAGAGTGCACTTTGGAAAAATGTCAGCGTGTAATATAATAAAATAATAAAAATAAAGGTGAAAATATAATAAACATAGAAAAATATTAGAAAATCAGCAGAGAAAATCTTCTGTATGAATTCATTTTTATTCATATATAAATAGACAGTAGATGACAAACATTATTTGTTTTTGCGAATTCAACGAATATGACGCATTACGTATTTTTACGAATTACATACTCTTAAACTACTTTTACCCTAAGCGCGTTTTTAACTTTGCTTGAAAAAAAATTACGAAAGCATCATTCACACTAAGGCGAAGCTGACTTAACACGAAAGAAAATTTAAGAAAAATATACAAAAAAATATAAGAAAAAAGTTAAAGAAGAACCATGTTCATGAATTACGTGCAGTACATGGTTACCGACTACCTGCTGCTGCTCGAGGTTATGGTTGAAAACTAACTTTCTGTAATGTCCTTATTATCGTGTTATCCGAGGCATACACAGACAATCTTTACAAAAAGTCACGACCCGCTTCGATCGACATAAAATTGCTTTAAAACAGCCGAAAACTCGTAGAACCGTTATAGTTATTTTCCTTGAAAGCAAAAGTCTGTGTTTGCGTGATCATTATCTTCTACCATAATATTACAGTGAAGCTAACTAAGGAATAAGGGTACATCTAAAAAAAAGAGCTAAAAGTACTAGTTTTAGACGTTATGGTATCGCCGTATAATCGAAGTTGCGACGATACTCTTTCTAAATGGATACCCTTTACGAGACTGTTGATAGATTGCTTATTACGAGAAGCTAATATTCTATATATATATATATATTAGGTGACCGTGTAATAGGGAAAGAGGGACGGTGAGGCTACTCAGTATGCATTGCGGCCTTCTGGAAGGGGGTAATACCGACGCCAGGTACGATATGCTCTACATGCACGATATACATAAGAGACGTATGCGTAGCGGAGTGTACATATTGTAGGAACGCAATATATACATATATATGAATATGGGTCCCGTGCTTTTGGTTTTGCGAGCAGTATTATCTGCATATATACATACTCTTATGGTATATTACTGTGTATCGTATATTATATCATATATATATTCGCCATAGTAGCAGTTCAATCAGTAGACTATAAAAGGGAGTCAAAGCCAAACAGAAGCCTGCGACCGGTAGCTTGTTTTGCTTAGGTCGTACCTAATAGGATTATCAGTGATAAAATCTGCACACTACCCTGTCCTCTCGCTCCTCTCTCAATCCAACCCATCCTCGCTCTCTTTCATATTCTCTCTCTCTCTCTCTCTCTCTCTCAACTTCCATCCCTAGCTAGCCGTTCCGCAAACCCGGATCGTAATAGAGAGGAATAACTTCGTCAAGCAATCAAGCAATCCGGCCACGTATACCGAGGCGAGAATTTTCGCAGGGCGTTACCATGAGCGCAGCCAACGGTTCTCGCCACGTATGAAACTCGTTACTTGACACAGACTTAGGTAGCGGGAGACCACCGGGGGAATTTTAATGAAATTACAAAAAGGCAAGCACTTTTCCTTCGCAACGGAGACAAGGAGGCACGAGCTCTCTCTGGGAAAATCCAAGACGAACTTTCCGATCGATCTTCCCTTGGGGTAATAATAAATATAGGTATTCTCCGATTTATACTAAGGTATCCTTTGACCTTTTTTAAAAAAAGTCAACTCCTCTTAAGAAAATAATGTATCTAGTACAGACTCAAATGCTACAGCTTTTTTAGATTGCGTTCGACAGTGGCGACCATAGAGGGAAGTGGGGATATCATGAAAGTTCATGGTATGGAAAATCGTTAATGATAATCGTAATGGGCGTCGATGTGAATTTCTCAATGGATTAAAAAAAGCGCATATTGAACAAGATCCAAATCTCAGCGACTCTATATCCACTTGGGTTCACGGCGGATGAGACAGGCAGATTACCTAATCACGGGTAACCCGTAAAGCAATCAAATTCGCTGTGGGGTAGGGTTGGCTGAAGGGTGAGGATGAGGATAGAAGAGAGTGTATTGGAGAATCCGTGTGGCCAGGGTTCGAGCTCGAAGGGGTGCGATACCAGAGGCGAGTTCTGTAGGCCGTTAAATTCGATTTAATCCATTAATGCGGTATTGTCTGGGTAATGACCGTGCCCCCAACCATAGTCCATATATAGGCAGACCCACGACCCTATCTCTGCTGACTATTTCTTTTCACGAAATTAGCAATACTGCCGTGTCCGTATCCGAAGGATGGTTTCGACGTAGTCCCGCGAAACCCCTGAATTTGCAACGCTGATTTTCTGGAGCTCGATAAACCCACACGGTATGGTTCAGGGAAACATTCACCACGTGCGGATTTCACGTAAGCACAACCGTTCACCCCTTTCTTCGACGCCAGGATATACCCTAGCACCTCCTTTCAGCCCAACTACCGTCTCCTCGTCAAAAAAACATTTCACGCGTATTCAGCCAAGTCATGTACCCTTGGCCATTTGCAAAAGGTGCTGAAACACAATAGAAGACCGAACAATGCCTGAATATACTCTAATTAAATGTGTCTAAACCAAGAAAGACGTATGATCCTATGGTTTGCGCAACGAGCTATTAACAAAACAAAACAGTTCATAAAGCAAATACGAGATGGGGATATGTTAGCCCGATTACTGTCCAACGGAAATTACAGTCACCACGTTCTATATCAATTGCTGTCCGTGACGTGGCTATGTGACAATTTTGAATAATTAATAACGTTGTTTATTGACATTTTGGAAAAGCAGTGACGTATGTTATCGAAACATCACGATTATACTATGAATTAGTCAGACTGATTGTAGAGGATCAAAATTTCTAATAAAATACGTTAGAATAGAATTGATACAACAGACCCAAGAATCAGTCACTGTCAATATGATGTCTGAGAAAACAAAAGAAGATCAAATTATACAATATAATTCTAGTATATCAAAGGTATCGTAAAAATCAATAAGGTGTATTATCGAAAATTAGAAAGGATGCATATAGATATAAAGTTACCAGGATAACACTGGTAACCTCCTGCAAGAGGCTTGTTGAATCAGTCAATAGGACTTTTACACGTGTGCTGTATGCATTATGGGGTTTGGCAGCTGGTTTATCATAACAAAATGAATGTTAGGAGGTGGTTCCAGCTACTCAGCCAAGTCCTTCAGAAGATAACGAGTGGCATTCGTCAATCACGAGTGCTCTGATACGAAGGGGAATTTACTGTGTCGCAAATATATTGTCGTGGATGAGTGCCGTGGCTGAATGAAAGCAAGTGAGCGAGGTCATTCTTGTCCGTACGTGACTGCTTTTCGAATGACTGACCGCCCATCCTTAGTTTCCTTAGCCCCGACCGAAAAATAGAGCAAGGGGTGAAGAGGAAGTAAATTGGAGAGGAATACACCCTAGTAGCTACGTACAAGAGTGCCACCTCCGTTACTTGAGAATTCATCTCAAGGATAAAAAGTAGAATGTCCTGGTTTCACGAGGATAAGAATAATAAAAGCATCAGCAATAAGTATCTACGATGAAGGCTATTCTGTTTAACCCATAACGGGTATCGTGAGAAAAAATGAACGCTCCTAACGTCGTGGATCCATTAAATCTCGAAAGACCCACGATACCAGTTAAGGGTTAAAAAACAAACAGTTATTTCCAATTATATAGTCCAATACAACCGGTTCACTTTTCTGTATCTCTTCAGCACACATGTGTATATATATATAAGGCATCCAGTACGTATGCACCAACGAAATGTTATGTCACACGTGCGTAATGAATCCGGCACACTGGTAATTTTGTCGGTGTATAACCAGCCGCGCGTATCGTACATATGTTCCCGGCATTGTATTTGTTTAAAATGACACATTTCGTAATTGAACGTCGGGTTTATGTTACGGGGATGCCTATGGGCTGTGCCGTGAGCAGGGTTGCTCAGATGTAAACGGGCAGGATGAAGAGAGCGATCCGCACAAAGGGTGTAACCGAATATACAGGGATGCGAATACACAGGAAGATAGATAGAGAGAAGGAAAGAGGAAAGGTGAGAAAGGGGCTAGCTAGTGATACACGTTGCGTAGGTGTTGCAATGGAATGCATAGGATAGCTTCCATTACCGGCAGTGACAATTAATAATTACCCCAGATCGCTGATATCCTGGAATCCATTTTGCAGTTGCAACATATAGTAAGGATACCGACACAGAAGTGCTTGCGGATGCTACCGTTGGCCCTATACCTACCTCTCGGGGCTTCGCCATTACAGCAGCGATGACCATTTTGTCCATAACTAGAGGTGCATTAACGCAGCCTAGTGAGAAGATAACACCGGGGCTACGTCTACCGCTAAACCCAGGGCCCTATCGATCCTGCCGACCAATTACGGAAGTTAATAGTCCACCGACATTCTCGATACCTTCGATACTCCGGACACCCATTGTGATGCATGTCAAACTGTCTCGGGGCTCAAACAATTCCTGATCAAATGTCCGAAACAGGCGGATTTTCGGTGCGCACGGAGAATCGTGACCATCAGGAGCGTAACTATCGTTACGTGTGTTCAGATTCCTGGGCAGCTGTCGTCGCAGTAACGTGTCGACAGGTCACTTGTCAAGGGTGGAAATGCTTGTTGTTCAAATTCATTTTTTTTTATGTATTTCTTTTTCACTCTTTAACTCTCTACCTGCACCTACTCTAATTGAACCCTCTCTTCTATTTTAATTCCATGGCCAGTTCTAGCTCACGCTTTTTTACCTTACTTTTTAGTCCGATTAATTTTCTCCGACGAACCGACGTCACGTAATTTCTGTGTGAACCACCAAGAAACCGTCGTCGACGACTTGAGAAGTCGCGGAACGCTTAGCAATAGTTTTGATATTTCTAGCTAGCTAGAGGTCGTATTACGCGTTGCCACGTACTCATTAAGAGTAATGACTTTGACTCTGACGATTCCTTTTCAACAAATCATTTAATTAATTCGCACTAAAATAGCCGCTATGTGCCGCAGGGTCTCGAGTGACTTTTCGGTCGTTTAAAGTGGAGCGTACCATTTCATGAAAGGGGTCATGCCTAAGAATACAGTGTATAACGAGTCCCTATGTAATAAAAATGTAAAAGAAATAAGCGGGAAAAGTCATAAAAAAAAAAAATAAAAAATGTACTACCTATTATTAGACGTCCTTTATAAGTACAAATGCAAAAGTCATTTTATCATTCGTAGTACGATTAGGAAATTACACGAGGGGCGATTAAAAGGGTGGAAGGTTGATTAATCGCAAAAGTTGATTAACCACCTCACTCCCCCCTCTCACTGCCAGGAGATCGACTGGTTCACTTTTACTTTTAATCCGGCGGACTAATTTATTTAAAAACGTACATTACCCACGTTCGTTGGCGGCTCGCGAGATTTCCATCAACACGATGAATATGCCCCTTAAACGACGGCACGACCCTCAAGTATTGTTTCGTTCGTTAAAATCAATTCAAGGATTGAGAAACGCGTGACTGAGAGCGTTTACGCGCTTCCATCATATAGACGTATGTCCATGCCTATATATACACCAACCCGTTACAGTATGGATGAACCTTGAACCTGTTTTTATAGGTTCAAATGGCTGATTCCATTGCCTTGTGAATTTCTAATTCATATGTACAAGCAACTTAGACTTGTTTTCCTAAGCGTCTTCATATCTTACTAATTAGCTAATTAGCTCAATTCAAAAACTCTTAAAGCATACTTAATGAATTTCTCAATGTTATTATCAACTAATACACAACGGCGGGATCATAGTTAATTACGAAAAATTTTCGTACTAGAAATATTAGTTTCAAATCTTCAAAAAATTCGATCAATTGTTTTATTTTCAATGTAACATACGGTGGTCGTTTGTAATGCTTCATTTTTCGTCTTTTTTTTTGTCTGCCTTTAAAAATGCCCACAACGCATCGAACGCTGTTTTACGTGTGATTGCTCGCTCGTTGTAACCTCTCCACTTTCAAAGGGTCGGTAAAAACAATTTTGCAGCTTCATTGCACGCGTTTAAAAATGAATCGTTTAAATTCGTTTAACGAGTGATATTTCATCGTAATCGTAATTGCGTAAGACAATCGCAACAAGAATTGAACGAGTATATATTGCACATGTACTAACAGCGTATATACATGTATTTATTATCAGTCATTCGCGATTGTCGATTCCTGCATTTATACGTAAATGGGAATGTACGTATGTACGTTGGGGATGATAATGCGTTCCAAGTACGCGGTCGTAAAGCTCGTTCATATTATCAGTGGGATTTCGAAGGGTATAGGAGCCAAAGTCCAGCGCGAATCCCAGGCTACGATTTCGGTGCAATTCGGCATTATCCATTCAGGACAAAACGTCGTCCAGCACCAATCCAAGTATGTAAATCGATAATTGAATGAAAGGCGGATCTCGTAATACGGCATTATCGTAATTTTCGAATTATTGCTAGGGCAAACGTACGACGTATATCAACATAAAATCGCAGTCGGTTTGACTCGATGTACCGTGGAAAGGTTAATCGTTGCCAATGAATTGATGTTTAAATGAAAATTTTCATAGATTTATTTCGAATTATATATTACGTATAAAAATGCATTATGGCAATTGTTATGCAACTCAAGCGAGTGCACGAATCATATATAAATTTTCAAGCTAGAAAATTATTCTTTCGAAAAATGTAAAGCGTCTGATTATATACCTTAGTTTAAAAAGTAATTAATGTCCGGATATTACAGCTCGTAAAATACTGATAAAGTATCAAGTTAACGTATGTACAAGAATGGCATGATTAATCGAATCTTTGGTACACAGTGTATCGTGAGAGATACGTAGAGAGAAGATGGTAGCCTACTGATTAATTTGTAAGTATAATGTAGCTTTGCAGTATTTGGTATGCAAATGACGAGTAGCATTTAATTCCATGGCCAATATGTTGCGTATTAACTGAAGATTTATTATAGCCTATACACATTCCCGTTATAAAGTCGTGCAGGTATTAGCTGGCGGCCTCTTTGAAGGAGCGTCAAATATTTTATCCGGAAGGCAGGTGCAGGCCATCTATAAAACATGTATGCTCTGACAAATTTCAACTTTTTATTTTGTAGTATTCCGGTATTTATCGTTTTAATTTACCGAGGTCGTGTTTTAATTATGGAGAGTTAATTCCCACTGACGGTTACCCTGTGTACATTGCATGTAGCGATTCTGTTTAAGCATTTTTACTTTTAGTTTAATAATAACATTTCTACGTACGTCGATGTTTGTAAAGACCAAAAAAAAAAACAAAAAGAATATCTATAGCGACAAATAAAATTTACGCTCCGAAATCTGTATGAAATTCGATGATATCGGAATCGATCAATTCCTTTTACCATTCGTAAATTCGCAATATTCAAAGATTCCAGTTAAAATTAGTATAAGGACCAGGGCTTTGTCTTCTGGCGTGCTCGACGTGCAGAAAACGAAGAGTTCTCTATCTTAAGCCGAGAGTGCAGCGACATTCGAGAAATGTCTTGCAGCTGCGAATTGTAGCAGTAGAATCTAACCGAAATAACCAGACGTACCGTTAAGTGATGAGTTTCCAAGCAAAAAAAAAAGAAAAGAAAAGGTTTGAGACCAAATTGGGAGTGAAGGTACATACTGTTTATCTCAGTTTTCTTGCGCAGCCCATAACCCCCCCCCCCCCCCCGCTTCGTCTCTAACCCTCCCCTGGCCCAAAGAAGGTTTCTATTAAAATTATACTCTCCTTCCCCCATATTTGCATGTTAACATTTCAACTTTGGTATATCGTGCGACTCTCGGGCTGCGTTTAATGCCGTAAAAAGTTCTCGCTCCTCCAGCGCCACCCCGTAACTTCACGAAGTAACTAAAAGTGACTCCTAAAAGTAAATTGGTGCAATTCTAGCAGCAGGAAGAATAACGAACGATGCTACAGTCGCTCATTAAATCTGTCTCGCTGTCTCGCGACAGTTGCTTCCTTACTCTTTCTTCCTCCTCTTCTTCTTCGTAATCTCGTGGCTCTTCCGACTTTATCTTTCTCTATCATTTAAACGCCAACAAAAATCTACGCCGTTTGTTCTGATACGTAACGGCCATTTTCATAGTTTATACCCAATTCTCATTCTTGTCTAGCTGGGATTCGGTCTCTATCTCGTCCGCAGTAGACGGTAAATACGAAGTTTAGTCAAGAGTTCAAATCTCGCGCAAATGTCTCTTTTTTATAAACAATAACGAATCTCGTTGTAATTCAAGTGACGATCATTTGCTTTTAGTATTGGAAATTGCGTGACTTTTCATATTGGTCAAAGGTTAACGCGAGAGGGTCAAGTCGAACGATCGGGTAGGTCCAGTTTGCGGTAACCAAATAGGTAGACAGTGGTTGGAAATGAAATCACGGGTGAGTGTAACAAAGGCCACATTGCTCTGTATGTGTTTCCGGTTGGCAGGCGCCTTCCGGTTGTAAATTACGCGGATGAATAAATGGTAGACCGTATCCAAGAGAATATTACAGTCGAAGCAAGTCCTAGCTATAAGCTTTGCTAATGTAATGAAATGTACGGCTAAAGGAAGGATTATCCTCGAATAACATATATATGTATATACATATATACCTATGCCTTATATATATATATATATATATTTAATATACCTAACCTTGCCTATATTCCATTACCACTTCGTCTTCCTTAAGCCTATAATTTAAAAATGATCATTAGACTGCCACATATGGCATTTAATGAAAAAGAAAAAAAAATTTATATTAATGGCGCTATGAAAATGTTATATATAACTACTTGGAATAATTAAAATGACGCGTGTACCGAACCATATCTCGAACAGAACTAAAGCAACGTACAGTCACTATAATTATTCTAATGGACGGCATTTGTATTTACCATGTTACTGCTTCGGTCAAAGGATCAATTCCGTCTATGTATATACATATATACACCATCCTACTTATAACTATATACACGTATACATACTGCGTAGATATATTATTATATCATCGTCTAAAGCAACGTCTCTCTTTATATGCTTAAGTCACGTCCAGACATTGTCATAAGTAGACATTGCATATTTTAGCATTATAAATATTTCTAACTCAAAGTCTAACGAGTAATTCTCAGTTTTATATGAATAACCCTGTATACGTATAATTTTGATCAGTGGGATAGTTATATATTTCATATATATCTGAATTAAACTTTCGTGTTCTACAAACCTTACTATAGTACAAGGGTCATTCAGTGGAAAATCGGAAAAGTTGTATGAAAAATCGCACAACAAAATTTGGATTTTCCATTGAATGCACCTTGTATACTGTATCTGGTTATTCAGCCCAAACGTATCGTCTGAATATATTTTTACCATAGGAATCGAATAGGCGCGCTAACTTCAATTGGTCCATTTGGACTGAATAAGCGTATAGATACGATAGCGGAACAGTGGCTGTAACTTTTCAAGAGTCTCACGAGTCAACTACCTATCAATTTTCAAAGATCGCGCTTATAGCTGTTTGAAGTTGTAGTATTACGTGGCTCTGAGAGTGCATGAAAGTTGGGTATATGGTATACTTAAAGTATATGACCTGTGTATATCTACCGTTGTAACTATATTTCTGTTATGTACATACGAGGTAAGAGCAAAACTATACATATACACGCATGGCATTCTCAGCAAAGTTTCAACGTCAGGATCAGACTAGACAAGAGATTGGCTAAAGACGTTAAGGACACCGGCTGAAAACGCTTTTACGCCAGGACTTGATGAGGTTAGTCTTCAAAGGGACTGGTCGTATCTTGCAGAACCAGATCAATGCCAAATGCAAGGTATTGATCTGTGCTTGGTAGCTAAGAAAGATTTTCGATAACGAGTAGCATCCACTATGGCGGACTTTGTAGTCGACGAATAATCCATTATTTTTAGTAACCTCGGATCAGTTGGGCGTCCATAAATTATTCTTTGTGTAATTCATCCCTTTGGTGACGACATCAATGTGCAGCTTCCTCTACCAAGGCAGACACCAAGGGGTAATAAGGAACTGGTACAAGGTTCCAGGATCTGAGAGATTTAAAGTCATTTAATGAATCTATAATTATTCTTATGAAATCTTCACGCTATGAAGTGACTAAGAAATGATATCGAAGAATGAACTTTTTTAATTACAGATTTGTGTAACGAGTAAAAGCAACTTTTAATAGTTTTTACTGGTACGTTATTTTTGTTTGGTATGCCTTTTAGAAATTTATTTGATAGAGATGAGACAAAGCTCATCCTCTCAGCCTCTCAGCCTCTTGAAAAAGCTTAAAACCCCGTGGTCAATCCGCAAGTGAATACGTAAAGTCTTCTTTATGCGTATAGTGAATTAGAATATTCTATTTCTAACTCGCCTTTCATCCATTCCACTTTTCAGGAGTTAGATCAGAAATACGTTGAAGCACTGTACTAGCAGGCACTTGCGCGGGTCTCCTATTTCTTTATCCAGGCCGTCAGTGACGGGGTTGATCCGGGAACTTTAATTCGCATTTTCAGATTTCCAATATCAAGCATAGACGGTGGAAATAGCGTGCGATAAGGCCGATGGGGGTATGCCAAGATGGTGGAAACCATCGAGAGGGACTATTTCGTGACTGCTGCTGCTGCTGCTGCTCCTTGCTTCTCGTGTATTATCATATTTATAAGTTGGTCGATTGTGTTGGGGGTTGGTATAGGATTGGGAGAGGGAAATGTCACTAGGAGAAGGAACTGACTTTACACGGTTCACAAGAGCACCTCTTGACATAAAGCAAGTTAATAACCCCTAATACGTTCTGACAAATGCTGATGTGCATTGTTACTTGTGAAATTTGGGAGATGCGAAGATACTGCTCAATGTGACAAAATATCTGATAACCGTAAATCTATTTGGCGAAGGGATAGTTTCGAGCGAAGGGGTAAAAGAGAATTGAAATTTTCCAGCAAATTTTATGTATGCATACATATACATAATAGGCACACTGTAAATAATATGAAAAGTTTACATAGAATTCAGTCGCTTTTCCAATTGTTAGTTTTCACTTTTAAATTCAATGGATTCGTGACGACCGTATAGAGTTACTGGAATCCTATGAAATCCGTGCGATTACTTTTACTGATTTTTTTACCATTTTTTTTGTTACGTATACATGGAAATTATAGTGCTAATGGTGCATTTCCTGCGACTGGCGGAATTCTTAATGAAACGGGTAAGACGAGTGAGAGGTGTTAAAGGGAATTGAAAATGTGGAAGGGAAATCGTTTATTCGGATTCTTAGTGATATTCCATTGAGGCGTAAACACAGTAATTGATACGACATGCTTTGCTACAGCGAAACTTTTACTGACTCCCCGTGGTTTGGTAATCGACGGTAAGATTTTCGTTTGCGGTATGGCTACATAGAATAATATCCATCTATGACATTAGTGGGGGAGAAACTAGTGAATAGGGTTGTCCGTATCCATAAAGTTTCTAAGTATGATTAGATTAGATCCGTCTGTTATTCAATGGAGGGGAAGATCGGAGATTAATCAAAAGATAATTTTTGCTAATAAAAGTTTGAAAAAGGAGTGTCACGTGTGAATTATATTCCCTGCCTATCTATGGAGGGTTTCCCTTCTAATACACAAAATATTAGAGACATTTGTCAAAATGGCTTTATTTCGATTGAGGGTTGTTACTAGAGACACCACTGCCTTAGGGTGTGCGTTTATTGAATTTTGGACTTTTTTCATACCATGAGTACTTTCCACTTTTTCCCTTGTATTTTCTTTTTTCACCTTTTTTTTTTCAATGAAAGCAAGCGTCAGTTGGGACCCCAGTGTTTATTATTCTCCAACACCTGTCTGGCCAAAGTCTTTGATATAAATTAGATTCGCCTTCACTACGTGTTCAGCCGAACTAAGTAGCCGCCTGTCCGTTCCTAGAACTTTGTTCTAACAATTTCAAAGAAAAAAAAAAGTAAGTTTCGAAGGACTATTTCCTAACGTGGTGTGACAATTTTATTCGTCAGCTATGTAAGAAATCGTTTCCTTATAATGACAAAGCTAATAATAATTATAACGTCCTAAAATAAAAATATTCTATACGTGATTCAAATGGAAATATTCTTCAGAAGTCACGCAACTCGTGATTTTATGATATTTTTCATCTTTCAAAATGATCGAAAATCGGCCATGTAACGGCTAATCGCAGTCTGTAATTTTCATCAAGAAAAGATTGAAAGATTTCTTATTCTCATCCTATTCCCTTATATCAGGGTGCTCGACGAACTGAATTGGTAGGAGTGATTCGAAAAGTCGTTGCTTCCGCAAAATGGATTGGTAATATCCTCCAGATGTCTTATACCGGACATTCACGAAATAGCCGTACTTAGTCTCGGGGTTGTTTCGTGTCTACCCTCATGAGTACCCAGATTCATATAAGGGTAAATGATATTTGTATTAGTATGTAGTACATATGTATACTATACTTAGTAGCCGTGTACGTATAAATTCGGTAGACGGAACGACGAATGTTTATTGAATTTTTCATTTCACAGAAATCCTGGAAGTCTCCAAAGAAGCAGAGACTCCCATCGACGGATAAGGTCTCGAGAGCGAGACTAAGAAGAAAACGAGGACCCTGCTAACTTCCTAACCGAATTGTTAACTCGACAGAGTGGCAGGGGCCAAAGTTGTCCGTTAACTTCTGGTCGAAGAAGAAAAAAAAAAAAAAATCAAGGAACGCTCTGATTCAGTAAACATAATCTGAATATCTGATTGCCCCTTTTTTAAATTCCGTAAACCGCTCGATGTCTACGTCGATGCCCTTGTTTCAGCTGTCTTATACCTTTCCTTGGTATACATCGTTTTTCCTTCCCTCATTTTTTTACCCTGGTTCTCGACATTTTCATTTTTGGTTTATCTTCTTTATACGGTGCTTTACACTGTAAAGGGATCGTGCGAGCAATCACGTGACACCGGTATATATAGAGGATATACCGAAATTTGGCTGGCGAGTATAGGAAAAGCATGGTGAATAGGAGGCAGGAGGGAGGGGGGGGGTGGCATGCAGAGCGGAAATACAGGGGTTGAGAGAAAATAGGGGATGACGCTAGAGGGCTACAAGGCAAGAGGTAACCTAGGGAACTGTAGATGAGTTGTCGGAGTCGGAGAGGTCTTCTTCGCCCGTGGAGAAGTTGAAATTATTTAGATTTTATAACACAATAGCCAACTTTATGAGTTGGGCCCGGTTCCTGCATTTCCATAAGAATTTAATAACACCGCAACACAGCGCGCAATTAATATACTTTTTTGCCTTGTTAGCCTCGCGAGGAAAGGCGGTGGGGTCAAAGGAAGCGTTCTTGCGGTAATACGAATTACACCGTTTCGTTATATAATGCTTTGCTGAGGACGATACTCGGCGTGACGTTGATTTCCTACTAAGAAAAAAATAAAAGATCTAAGAAGCAGGTGAAGCTCAACGAGATCGGAGAATAATTGGGGAACTACAGAAAATGATAATATTAAGATCCTATCTGTTTTTCCTCTAATGTCTCTCGGCACCAATTGTTTTGTAAGTACGATCAAATTATTTCCAAAGGATTTTCAACCAATTGCGCTGCATTATATTTAACCAACGGGTCGCTACAGTTACAAGAGCGCTTTGAATATTCTACATTATCAATTAAGCTGCAAGTTCAAAGGAAGCCAATTAAATCATTTGGAGAAAAGCTATGTTCTAGCTTCATCAGGTAGAAAGTAGTATGAGGATACTTTTCTATATGAGGTCGTAGCATAAACGCTTTGCCAGCCTTATAGGGCGTTGAGAAGATTTTCCGAGAACGAGTCCGCACAAAGCCAATAAATTCCTTCTACCTTTTGAAAGCCAAATTTGTAATCCGTTCGTGCGAGGAGGGTGTCCTTTAAGACTGTTGCTCACGAGTAGCAGATTTCAGGAAACTCGACTCAGCGGGCACGTGGATTTCTTGTCGACGCTTCGCGCCACGGGAAAGCTAAAATATTAATGCTCCATGTATCCGCCACGGCCTAACACGTACTCGGGTAACCCGAAAGCCTTTTGGGGGTAAAGGAGAAGTCGAGGAAGCCACCCTTCGTCTCGCCAACCGATCTCAAACCCTTATTTTGCCCAACCGTGCTCAGTCAAGGGCCAACCTGCGATTTTTTTATTCTAAGGGTAGGGTAGGTCCTTTTTCTGAACTAGCACTCGACACCCTGAAGAAAGGGAAGCGAAATCTTCTCGAATAACCGTACAACCCCGGGGGCTGTGTGGTGAAGATGAGGGACAGAAAAAGTACTAAGAAAAAGAAAAGGGAGATATAGTACGAGAGGGGTAGAAGGACGAAAAAAAAAAGAGATTCAGAGTATTTCGCCAACTTTCGTAAGCCAAGTTGAGATCGCTGGGATTTCTAGGTTTTGCGAATTGTGGGAGCCGGCGGCCGCAACGCGCGACCGAATCTTTCTGCGAACAGATTAAGAAACGAGATAGCTTGGTCCTTCGTGGAAAAGCATGGCGTTAACACTACTCTGAACTTAGATATAAGAATATAGGAAGAGGCAGACGACTTTTGCCATTTTCTGCCTGCGTCAAACGTTGTTTCGGATTGAAGATTGGGTACTTCTGCGAACAAGGCCCAGTAGCCGCGATAAGAATTGCTGAAAGGACATTCGAGCTCTTCGCTACTTTCTTATTAACTTACTATTTGTGATGTACTCAATTATATTTTTTCTTCTTTACAGTCTTTTTTTAACATTTTCACTGCCAGCAAGGTTAAAGGTTACAATTTGCATTATTCTTGGTATAACTTTGCTATTAAAGTGTTAGAGCAATTTCTTAGTGAAATTGGAGAATAGAAAAAGAAGATGACTCTGAACAGAGATGCCGGCACATGGGACACAGCAAATGATTCCAATAAAAGTTGATAAAGTATTAATAATTTATTTAAAATAAAAAATTGTATATACAGTGGACCCACTAATAATTAAAATCATTATATATATCGTGTCTATTTACTGAGGTCTCTACATCCACTGATGGAGTCATCGACATTTAGTTTGAAAAGTTGTTAATACCCAATTCCAAAGAGAAAAGCCCAATATCATCGAAATATCTAAAACATTCAAAGGTAAAACGTGGTGTATCCATTTGACGATGTCATTAAAAGAATCAACTGGATAGATCCGATCGGTAAGAAAAATATTACGAAAGCCGAGTTGATCCAATGTCCAAGCAATGATCAAAGATAATTCCCGATCAAAGATTAAGGATTACTCTCGTGGGCCACGTGGGCATGATGGTAGCATCCAAGAATCAAAGTCTGTCGAAATATAAAATGCATGAAGCGGGAATCCCTGGGGTGAGCTCTCCTCTCTGCTACCCTTACTTGCCTACTCCGTAGGGTGCTCGAAACATACGTAGCTATGTACATACATACGTATATCTCTTTATATATATATATATATATATACATATATTCATCCGTAGATAAGAGAACAACCACGCCCCCGTTTGCCTTCCAGGCATATGTAGCTACCCCATTCCTACTTATGTCGCAGGGGCCACGAATTCGTCGTTCGGTGCCTTTTCATGAAAACGTATCAGGGAAATTAATAACGTTAGTAGCGTAACAACTGTCGTGCGATTTACAGGCGTGAAAGGCGCATTGAAAATGCGGCAGTCAGTGTCCTTTGAAAAAAGGCCTTATGACTCAACAGTCGTCGACAAATTTGCTCCGGTCCCTGTTCAAGCTTAGAATTGAGGGTAGGGATCTTATGCCTATTTAGAGATTTCGAAGGGGAAATAGGGACAAGCTGGAATAAACCAAGGGACTTCGTCGAATGGTTTCGTAATTACCACGACAAAAGAAAGTGGCACGTTGTTTCTCTTGTCCTCGACGATCCGCTGTAGAGATTTGAGAAATTCATTAAAAGTGCCGTTGACAATTCTTTGTTAATTTTCTTAATTAGAGAGGATTTTCAGGTATCTCAACATTGAAAGAATAACGTAGCTGAAGATTTGCTCGAGGTATAAATTAAATTTAGGAAGTACAATGTGCTTGTAAAGCCGAGTAAATGAAACCCAGAATTTTTTCGTTTTAGTAAATATCCCGAATAGAAATGTATGTAGATGTAACGAGGTTTGGTCTAACAATGACACTATGATATAAAAGTGTGAGCGCGGTCTTGTTATGGATTGAACATGCAATCCTGTTGGATACAGATAATAAAAGGATGAAATAAAAATGTAGATAGAAGAATATGAAAAAAAAAAAGTGACTGGCGGAATAAAGAGAGAGAAAGAGAAAAGAACAATAGTTAAGGACTCAATTGACTATTCGAGATTCTCCTGACGCAATTGAAAGGCGAGCCGCGTGGTTGACAATTTGATTCAAGTCCCGATAAAAAAGGGGTGACAATTCGAAAGGTAAATTCGGCGTTTCATCAAACGTCCTTGCAAGCCTTCACCCTTATTCAGCATCCCCCTGGAGAAAGCCCCTCCAAAGTTATTAGACATTAGATTTAGCGTGCTTACAACTGTCGCTATACCTAATTAGGGGTTCTATTGGCGAAACAGATGGCAGCCCTTAGGCTATGAGATAATGTCTCTGTGGAGAGGGCACATTGGCTGAAGAGGCAGATTGGTTTGGGGGGACAGCATAACGCAAAGTCCACCCATCCAGCCCTGTGGTACTACCTATTATCAAACTCCTTTAATAATTCATCGAAATTAGATAACCCCGGAACGATGTAGATGATACCGATATCGCCAAAACCCGAGAGCCAATCACCGAAAATGGGTAAATGGTTTCGTTCCTCGTTCTACGTTCTCGCCGATCTGATAACGAGTCTGCGAAACGCCTCATGTATACATATCTCATCCAGCTACTCTCAATAAACGTCACTGGAAATTCCAACAATGGAATCGAATGACCCGCGTAGAAAAATTCATCTCAGACATCTTTCCTGGGTCAGAGTCAAGCATAGATACAATACGCGATATATACATTTTTTATATTCAAAGAAATTTCACTTCGAAAAATATTCATACGAAATATACATCCACGTGATCTGATTTCCAAAATCAAAAAAGGAGAAAAAGAATGTTGACCTTATATATAATAGAATACATATAGACTTTAAAAATCTAATCCCCAAAGGACACACCCAAGAAAATCCCAATTCTCACAGTCACCTATATAACAAACGTAAACGCTTGTTGATCTCGAACATTTTCATCATGGGTAGTACGTATACTCCCACAACACCTATTATTCAGGTGTAAAATTATCATTGAGTAATAAAACGACTAAGCAAGGCTGATAAAAAATATAACTATACACGAACGGAGTGGATATCAGTACGCGTGTTTAATATCATCACCAGGTATCTAGAAAGTCCTTAATGCTACTGAAACATTGACAGTACTCTCAACTGACAAAAGAAGGGTTGCAAGTCCTGGCATATTAAGGTCGATTCATTTGCATTCGCTTATACACTTTTCACACTTAAAACATCCGTCACCCGCGGTTTAACTACGTCGGCGCGTTCATGAATTATGCATACGAAACACGCGCAAATAACGTTACTCTTTGTTTCGCAACGTAAACACGTTACCCAACAAAACATAATACTACTACCCTCAATATTAGCAACTTCTCGATTATTTATCGTACGAAGCATCCCTTTTAAAAATTAGTATCGATAGCACACCAATGGAGTCTTTATGTCTTCCCTTTTGTTTCCTGTCGATTTCTCAATAAGCACATAGAGCTCTTAACGTTTAATCGTCGTACACAGCACGCGTTGTCGGCGCATGCGACATCGCGCTATAGTAATGGTGATAATTCGCGTTAAAGCGGGATTGCGAATTGGCTAACAGGCGAATATTACTATATGTGTTTTCTGCCAAATCTCATATCGCACTGGTGATTTAATAATACCTGGATTATTCTTAACGTAACGCGTATGGTTACAATGCGATCGGGCATGCCGAAAATCGCATATTACCAGAGCGATTGTTTCGCTGTGCTAATTGCGTAACGAGTTTACCGATAAACATCTATCGAACATTCGTCGACTTATTATACCGAGTGAAATGAATTTCTTTTGTTATAATCGTCGAATACGTACTATACTGTTATTCGAGAATAATGGAGTCTATGTTAAATACAAAGGCACGCTTTTGAATTTCTATTGTATATCTCTTGATTAGGGGAATGTATAAACTTATAGGATACGGTCTCGTTTTAGTTAATTATTTTTTATTTTATCAATGCTACTGGTCAATTTTCGTCCAATATTTTAACGTGTACGACGGAATTTAATGATAGGATGAATATTTAATTTACTGATAAATACCCACCAGTAGTGAATGCTCCAGCGGAAGTTAATCTTCCACCATGAAGAAGCACCCACATCACTGCTACTACAGTTGCCATCCTTATGGGAATCGGTAACCGGTTATTGACGCGCATCCTGTCGGTTATTGTCTCCTTCAGGATACAATTTAAACGTAGCAGAACCATGAACGTACGCGGGATATCACCGAACTTTTTATTTTTTCAGTGTAACTACAGCTTCACTAATTGAATTAGCACTTGCATGCATCCAACAGACACGCGACTGAGATACTGCACGTTTTTTACCATTATTTATAAACGTTCACTAGACACTTGTTAACTGTCATTCAAGATAGCTCCTTGGCGCTACTGATAATAAATGAGCGCAAAGGTGCAATGACACTCGCGAATTTTCAACGACTTTCAAAGTCCACGTGGCAGTTAGTCCGGTCAGGTTAAAATTTTGTAAAATATTATGTCCATCCTAAACATCGTTGGCAACTTCTGTCGCGTGATGATGATCGATGAAGTATCAATCAATACATTTTTTTTAATACGAGCAGAGACTATTGGCTTCGTGCGGCCGTAGAAATCTCTCGAGTTTCGTAAAGTGGAGTAAGCGTGATATATCGGGTACGTGCGATTCTATTCGGCAGAGTAGCTCGTGCTGCTCTGACGGGACACCCGGCGTCGACTGGCGTCGTTCTCCAGAACGGGTGGCAGCGTCGCCGCGCATCTCTTCCACCCCTGTAGAAATCTCACTCCAGAATTCAGGCCAATCACTAGTTAGAAAGGGCCGCCCATCACGTTCAGAGGCGGAGCTCTCGAATTAAGATTTTCGACTTTCTTACATCGTACATGTGGCCCCCTGGCTAGCAGGATGGTTAGCTGGCCGGCTGCTCCACTGTTTGATCACTGACAGTACTTTATCTACTTCTGAATACCTGTACCTTGGACACCTTGACGAAGCTTGGTTAACTCGTTCGAGTTAAAGCTAATTTCAGGCTTGGGAAAGACTTGAATATTTTATAGATACATTTGCCATATTGACTAAACAAATATTGGGCTATTTTTTGTATCAAGAGACATAACATCGACAGTGTATATACATCTATACTTATTCTAATAAATTTCGCAACAGCTATTCAACAGTTGATTCATCGTACGTTGGCGTGGATTATATTCTTTTAAAAAAGGAAATATTTGAAATTCTTTATACCTTGTGGACTTCATTTTTCTCACCGTCAAAACTGTATTGAGGGTAAGTCTTAAAAGTGCTCATGCGTTACAATATAGGAGAGCCAATGGTCCTGACTGACATGAATCAGGTTTCGCATTGGGGTAGTTATTCTTAGGTAATCGATACGAAACTGTGTTGTTTATTAATACGTAGAGACTGATGTTATATACTGGCAAACTCTTCCTATCCTTCGAAGTCTTCCAGGGTGATGAACAAATTTTTTTTTTCCTTGGATGGATACAAGAAAAGTGGGTAGCTCTAGTCTTTGATGCTGGTGATTCCGAAATCGGCCGGACTCGCACGTCAGGAAGGGAAGCTAAGATAGAGGTAGGGCGAGCTTTCATTTCCTTGATGTAAGTTTGAAGCTTAGGAGGTTTGACAGGCGTCGCGTCTGAGCTCGTCCGCAGATGCCCCCAAGCGGAAGGTATACCCCATTCCTTTAGCTCCTCAGAGCCCCACGGTTCAACTCCTTTGGGTATTAGTTGTCTCAACTTATCCTACCTGCAGGCGAGATTGACATCCGCTTATCGCTCGAGGAATTTTCCTTTCCGACAATTAAGCCCCTATCGGCGAACTCGAGTTTAGTACTTTTCTCGTTAGGCAAAACTTGAGCTATTACAAGAATTAGACGGTTGATATCTTCGGGATCAGCAAGAGTCTACATGGACTCCAGATGCTTCTTAGGACAGTAGCTTAATTATTACGCCTTTTACTTTTACTGTCAACTTCCTCGATCTTCCTCGAATATCTATATGATTTCTGTAATTTTTTCATTTTTTTTTTCTATTTTTAGACACAGATATCAGGATTTGCGTAACAATATCACGAGTCTTATGAAATATCAATAATTATTTTTTATAACGTCTATATAGATACTTGATAAAATTATCTGATTCATTTACAAGGTCTTTGATCTGCTCCGCAGAAATTTTCCATGTCAATCTCAAAAATTTCATTTTATGGGTAAAGTATCGTGACGAGTCTTTTCAAGAAAGTCTGAAGAATCGTGTCTAGTCGTGCGACTAACGCGCCGTGTAAACGCGTCGCGCGAGATTTTCGCTTCATTCAGCCAGATTACGCGATCAATTTTGCAGGAGATCGTGGTTACGTCGACAGACAAACAACTTCGTTTCCACGAAGGATTTCTTTTAAGCTTCCACAAGTGGATAGCGCGAATGATCTGGAACGCGATAATAGTAAAATGATCAAAAATTGTATTAGACGTACATACGTGCGCGTTTGTATAAAATGGAATTATGGTAACACCATTATATAACATAACTCAGACCGACATCGTCAAACCTGACAATGGGAACTTGCAAAAAGAAAATAGCATCGAATAAGAAGAGCACGAGATGAAACTTCCTGACAATTGGAAGGAGAATATTTTTTGCTCCAGGACACAGCTGGATCCTTATTTTCATTTTCTACAAGAGAATTGATTTCTCTTCTGCCAATCTGTAACACAACGAATTTCTCGGATAATGCTTCTGACATTCCCCATGAGCATTCAACGTATCTAATTCCATGTAATACCCAGGAGCTGGATAATTTTCCTCCAAAGAGGAAAAATTTATTTCGTTTAATTCTCTGCACTTCCTCTGTAAATCTCATTCGACCACATATATTCTTTTGTTTTAGGATCTATAGCCAGGCAATGGATCTTTTCATCAATCGATCACAGGTACCAATCAACTAACTTAGCAGAGACATTCAATACAATTTTCAGAATAAAGCGAGGGAGACAGAGTTAGTAAGCGAGAGAAAGGGTGAGAGTAATAAAGAAAGTTTTTATGCATGTAGAATTAAAGAGTAGCTGAAGCTATAATGAAAATACTTGCTCAACGACTAATAACATTATCTACGCTCATCCAGACGCTTCGACTCCCAAACAAAAGTTGGATGAGACAATTGGACCTCGAACGGGAAGTCTACTGCCAATTAACAAGTCAATACACCGTTTGGATACAATCGTCAAGGCACTATTCAAACGATGAGACAATCGAAATGTAATTGCGTCGTCCCAATTTTGCTTGAATCGACATTCGTTTTTGTAAAACTTCATTCGTCCTTTGTCTTGCGAAAATCCTTCACCAGATTACGCGAATCGCGTGTGCGTATTTTTGCAAAACTTAAAATTTCTTTTTCTCTCAGTTCCTTCTTATATCGTCTTCTTCGTATCTTCTTTCTTTTTCTTATATTTCAAGCTCTTATTTTCGCATCTTCGTCATCCACCAGCATCTCTTTGGATACAACCCCAAAGGCCTCCGACGCAACTGCCTCCCCCTTTCGCCCCTACCTCCTACGTAGCTTATACCGACTTCTATTCCGCAGAGGGTGTAATTATGAATTTATATTTAAGAAATATTTCCTGCGTATGATTAACGAGTGTTCAGTCCCATGGGAAAGGGGAGAATTCGGTAAGAAGGAATTAAAAAAGAAATTATTAAAATGTATAACCGCTCTGACATGTTACAACAGTCCATAGGGACTTTCGGTACCTTGTCGGATTTTAACTCATTTCTTCAAGAAATATTACTTCGGCGGGTGAGCCGATGGACGGGTAACTTGACTATCGAATTATTAATAAAGATTTAAATTCTTATATTAAAGTGACTATATCAAATTAGAGTCGATTCAGTCTTTTAATTGTTGCATATCTAGAATAGAAGAAAATCCGAACTATGAATATTTCAATAAGCTAAAATTAGTAGTTATAGATGTGTATACAATTTTATAGGCTAATTTATCAATAATTTAATTTGATTTTAAATAATTTTAGATTTCGTATTAATTTTCTTCTCAAAATGTAGTCATAGGAAGCAGATCAAGTTTTTGGAATTTACAGTGAAATAATTAAAAATATTTCTATAATTGTCCTCTTGTATTGAAGCAAGCTGTTCTTTTGTTAGAATGGAAATGTCAAGAATCCCCTGAGGAAATTCCATGACGACCCTCTTATGCCATAATTAATTAACTTAATGATACAAGTCCTTTCAATTAAGTTAGTGTCAACGAAGAAAACGCGAACGCCGTATCGCAGTGACGAGTTCGCGAAACGTCTTTAGGAATGATTGCTATTCACTTTGCAACTTCTTATCGCAGAGACAATGTATTGAATATATAAGAAAGTCTTAAGCAATCATCGTGTCAGAAAAAAAAAACAAGCGCGTGGGAGTTTTTATACGTAATTTTAAGGAGATACGACTATGTCCTGTATATAGAAATTTTTTTCTTTTCGCAAACCAACAGTATATTGCCATCCGGAAAAATATTTGCTACGTAACATATTATCACTGACCCAAATCAAAAAGCGGAAACTAATTGACTGTTCAGAAGCCGAAATACATAACAACACATTACTACGGCAAGTATATTTGCATTGTGCAATTTACGTTATGTTCACTAGTTATATCTTTGATACAGGACGGTCAATTCCATAGAAACTTTACACGCACGAAGTTCATGTACCTGTTAAAAATATATCATAATTTCAGATCGGCTCGTACCTCACAGAAAATCTGCTTGCCCTTCTCCTACTCGCATTTGTTTTTTTTTTTTCTTTCTTATTCTTTCTTCCTGCCCACTCTCCTCGTCACAATCAAATATTCTCAATTTGAGTTGCGGTCTCGCTACCGCGAGACGAATCTTCAATTTTTCTAATATAAAGGATAGCCAGAACATAAAGACGTGGATTTTGCTGGCAAGGAGCCTGCCGCTGACAGTCCTGTCTTCAGAAGCAAATTTCACTTTTTGTCAACGGGCGGTCGTTTGAAAGGAACGAATATTGGATTCGGTTATTACTTCTTCAGCCTTCAATCTCATACCTTGCGATCTCTTTCGCCGTGTAGACATCCACGCAATGCCTCCTTATTGACCAATATTTTCTTATTTTTTTTTTTTTAAATACTCCTATACATTCCGCCTAACGAGTATAACACGGATCATAATACTGAATATTATGAATACATATAATTTTGTTTCATATCTATTCCTATAATATGATATATTGCTATACTACCATGTCCCGTCAAGTCTCTTTCGTGCATTATCCTAATGATCATCTAGGATATGGATCATCAACATATTCGACAAAATTCCTTGAATTTCGACGTAATGGACTTTCCTACTTTAATATTGGGATGCGATAGGTTAGTCGCTGGTTACTAACGGGGTGATGGGGTGTTAGTTTCCTGGCCGGATATTAGCTGTCACGCGGCTCACTGGACAGGACACTAGATACATACATATAGATATAATGTTAGGTCTAAGTATAGTATACATTCAACATTGGATGCTTGCCACTTTTATGTATAGAAAAGTCTGATCATAGTAGCCTATATGAACGCTACCAGGCTGACGGAATACCTTAGGACATGGCATTGATGTTCGAGGGAAAGGGAAAAATCATAGGATGAAATTCTTGAAAGAAACAGATGTAGACATTTGAATGATGTGGGCACATATAATTCCATATGTGGAACATGACTGAGCAGGTAAATAGAAATTCAGTTTTTCTCTCACTCTATTCTTGTCAGCTTTCATCATGTGGATTAAGCAATGTCAGGATACTGTTTTCGATAAAATATATGGATTTAGGATTTTTTCATTTTTGCACCTGCACTTGGTTTAAATGTCCCGTGCCCTCGAGATATGTATGTACATGTAAACTTATATGCTCTATATGTTATCGCCTAGCTCACCATACGTGATGCAATGCCGAGTGAACCATCACCTGAATACTAAAGTACCAACCCCATTCCATCATGCATCTCTTTCTTTTTCCTATGGTATCCATCACCTTTCTATCACGAGCATATCGAACTGTCCTAGCCTACATACGATCAAACTTATTTACACGCAAGAGCATAGATATATTTACATGCCGAGTGTGCAGAACGCTTCCGGTATAAATAATATCGCTCGATTTTCAATTCCACACTTCGTATAGAGATACAATACGGCGAATAAATCTATCAATGATAATTGCGTATTTATTATTACGAGATAAAATATCTTTACACGAAAACGGTATAATTGTGTGTTACAATTTTAATGTTAGACAAATTTTTTTTTAATCGTATATTTAAAGTAAGATTTTAACGACGAAGCAAACTGTAGGATCAATATGAATTTATTGTTTTGTCAATTTATTCAATAAAATATAGACTGACCGGTATTGTCCACTGTGCAGTATTACTCCGTTTTTCTCTTCTATACAGCTGACATCTTTAATCCTTTTGATGAGAATCTTTATGGATTCTGTTTTTTTGTTTCCAGTACTCATAAATAATATCTTTATGCCATGGACAGAGTATATCACTGCAGATGGGTTTGACGTTAGAGCGAGCGTTTTCTTGTAATCTAACGATTCCGAGGAATAATAACAAACCCCTAACTGTACTTCGTGCAGTATCAGGTAGTTGCGACAGATGTGAAAGACAGTTGAACCACGAGTATCTAATGTTAATGAAAATAATTACGCGGGTAAACGAGAATACGTAAGGGATCCATATTAGCATAAGATTTTCCAGGGCTTAAGCGAACACGAGGATAGCGATAGGATTTAACGTTCGTGTCATAGGGAAAAGCAGAAGGCCTACCTAGGCCTAAACCATGCTAGCACCCCTAACCCCGTGTTTACCACATTATATCCAAGATACATTTTGCCCTGAGAGGCAGCCATGGATCCTACCGTTTATCAAAGATCGAACGATATTACAGAGAAATAAAAGTATAAAAAAGGAAGAAAATGAAAATTTATTGGATAAACTTTTCCTTATACATCACAGTTGGTATATACATATATACATACAGCTACTGTGAAAAAGGATAAACGAAAATGGTTTAAAGACTCGAACGGCTCTTGCAAAAGAGAGTAAAGTGAAAGATTGTGTAGAGACTCATTTCCTGTTCCATTCAATTTCCTAAAAAGTTAACGTTACGTAAGAGGTCCGTACCTGACATATAGAATGCGGGAGGAATCGTCACGCAGGTAAAATCGAATTCGCTACACGTATAACGTATAACTTTATAAACACGAAACTCCATCAGAGTTACTGAGAATTTTCTGATTTCCAAGAATACTGATACGAATCTCTGTATGTTTTGTCGTACGTGTACGTAAGTATATTTAACTATACGTATATAGGAGAGGGACAGCCATGTGATCAGATCAGATACGCATAACCTAATTCCTGTTAGCGAACCTGACGCATTATATAATAGTTGGAAAATATAATGGTAGCTAAAAGAATCTGACTCCGAATCTGCTCCCTCGTACGTGGGACGCCTTGCGGTAACTTTGGTAGGAATGGTGGGGCCACAACTTTCCTACGATCTTGATTTTATCAACGTGTCTCCTTTTATTGTTGCCAGTTTACGCTGACTTTAAATATTTTGTCGTGATATTACGTGGAGAGTATAGTCTGGTCATCGACAATATATTTCCATGTTGGTCGGGCCAATCAAGCAGCTATGAAAGATCACGTCTACCTCAACCCATCCTTGCCGCCCTCTCTACTACCCTTACCATCCATCCCTTCCTTCCTCTTCTCGTGGCTCTACTGTGTGGTAGCTGCTAGCTAGCTGTGGATAGTAACTGTTACAGCCGCTACCGCCTATATCTGCAGTTTCTACCCCTAGAATTCGGTCTCATACTACTTCCGACCACCCTCCGTCAGCACGGCTAAAATCTATCTCCACTAAAATCATACCGAGCCGACTGGTGTTCCCGTTACTTTGCCGTCTTTTTTGAGACGCCATTAGGCGACGGTGTTCTCGATTTATCGGTGCTTGCGAACAAGATATTTCGCTAAATAAACATTGTTTCAAGAACTGTGAAGAAGGATACCTGTAACGCTATATGAGAATTTTGTTGACTCGACGATTTTACGTTGACCACATCCTTGAAATTTTTCTCTACTGATCTGATTCCTCTGTTTTTATCTACGTGGACAAAAATTAACGTCAGCCTCTCGTGCAGTTCTTGAAATATCAACTCCTGTCAGATGACCTGCTTGGAAGAGACTATAATTTTTGGACAAATTTCTGCATACTTAATGAGATGGACAGTAATTTTTCTTAGTGATAAATAATGCTGAATTTTTCATTCCCTTTGCCAGATATATAAATTAATACTTGAAAAGGGTGCGTAGTTGAAGGATCTATATATAAGTATACGTATAGCTTATAAGGAATAAGGGTTGCGAATGGCAAGAATCCTTGAGAAATGAGGAGAGTCGTGGCTTCGCTCGTAAATACTCGCATCCCGTTGATTGGGGCGTGAATCTTCTGCCCTGAAGCCGAGGGCCGATGTGAAACTCCAGCCTTCTTTTCCCAAGTCCAATGCAACTCGATACACTGATTACACTACCACACTTAATTGATTCCAGACCAATCTAGAAGCCCTCGAGGATGCCGTTCTAGTTTTTGAGCTTTTTTTACTTGCCTCAGCGAACACCCTTCTGGAGAGTTAAAGAGTGACGAGGGGAACCCCGAATAGCCGTGGAACTTTTATTTTACAAAGCTGAATTGTGGCGGGAAGACAGCCGAATCGTCGAATCGTAGAAATTGCCAAGCCAAAGAGTTCGCTCGCCAGGATACCGTAAAATTGCAAGTGATATACATTAGGCGTGTTGTGATTTTATTTTTCGTCGATAACAACAGTCAATGGAAAGGTTAATCATAGCGTTCCTACCCCTTTACTTTCCTCTTCGTTGTTAGTGCACTTGAATTACTCATTAATAAATTCTCGGGAAATTATTTCACCAATAATATTAATATTTAGAATACACATTTTTGTCAATATTGTTAAGTACCATAGAGATAAAAATTCTTGACAACAATTAACTTATATTCTTTTCGCAACACCTGTCATGGGCTATCCTTACGAAGTAAGTACGCAGATACGTAGTCTCGCACGTGTAACAAGAAGTAACAGCTGTAGCAAAGAGCAGACGAAAGTAATTATATGGAATACATCAAACTCACCGCCTACGTTATCTCACGAGTCTCGTCATTCTTGTTTCTTTATATAACGCGAACATTCAAGAAACTTTCTGATTTATCGTACCTCGTGCGAGCCTGCTGAAATCCTCGTAAGGTCAACGTACGAAAAAAGAAACGCAAGAAAGAATATCTAATTACATCATAAATATTAAAATGACCTATCATAGTACATGTTACTCGTCCCTATAGGGAGTTTTCGTATAAAAGTAGCTGATTAGTTTCTGTACTAAAAACGTGTTAAACTCTCCACGGCAAATACATTTCTATGATCCGGTAGGTACGACCTGCGCTGGAAATGTTTGTTAGCGAGTTCGTCGGTGAAGCCTCGAGGCAATTCGGTGCTCCGGGAATGCCGAAGTTGTCGGAAAATTCTTTTGCCTCTTTTTTCTCCTCTTACCCGCCACTGTCTTTTCTTCTGACCAAGCGGGGAGATGGGCGGAAAGGATGCGCTGCCGGCGTTTTCAACTTCTGATCGAAGAGATGCCTTTTAAACCTATACCACTCATTTCTTTCTATGATTGTTAGGCGTTATTTTCGCGATAAAAAAAAAAACCAATAGAGTTTCATAAGTAGCTAAAAATAAGTAGCGCCCATCTGCAAGAGATTCAGTATCTTCGAACGGGATCTTAAATGACGTTAGACTAAACGAAATACGTGAATTCGATGTATCTTGAATAGCAGAACGAGCTTTGCACTAGCCATAATAACGAGATAGATAATCTGGACCCATGGATGCTGTGACAAAAGACAAAAATGTAGATGAGGATGAAAGATTACGGATACGATGCGGAGTGGAAGAAATAAGGAGACGGAAGAAGAGAATGCGGATGGTTTCGTAACGAAAGGAGAAAGGGGATACAAAACAGATAAATTAAGATTGCAATCTGCGAGATTGGGGACAAAGTCGCCCTCGCCAATTCTTTATTACGATAGTTCGAATGGGATCAAACTACTTTTGCCACTCCGTTTAACTTCTCTTATCTAGCAATTCCCTACGAACTTTACCTATCGATTCACATGGAGCAAAAATACAGAAGAACCCCGAGTACCTACTCGTGCACCCTTATCGTTGTCAATTTTAAGCACAGCCACCCATATGCTTTGGGGTTCACATGCACTGTCCTCCCCCACGTGACCATACTACATACATAGCTAATCTTTTTAGCGAATAACATTGAACCTGCATATCACACAGCACCATGGTTAGCATCTCTAAGAAAACATATTTGACAAGTACAAATTCTCGTATCCTGATCAAAGTAAAGATTGCTGATTTTAAGGTTGGCAGGAAGAAGATTGCTATGCAAGCGTCGACGAGCAAAAAGGGAACGGCGAAGGGGAAAGAGAATTTCCGCATGTGAGTGTATCGCGGGTATCATGCGAATATGGGAGAATAAAAGAGAAGAGCGAGGCTCGATTTTTCCGCATCTGGTGGAAAAGAGCGACGCGACTGACACCCACGTAGACACGTTCTCCTGCATGGTAGTCGTGGCACGGAGCACTCGCGTGCACATAGAATGTAAATACGGATTCGAATAGCACATAGATCGAGGACGCCGTAGATAGCGCAGCTATAGAAGGATTCAATGAAACAAGTTTGCTTTTGTCCGACAATTACGATGAAACAATGAAGACACCCCTGCCACATGGCTCGGTGAGGAAGAGAGAAATCCACCTACCGCAAATCCCGAACTAATATCAAACTCTCAAGAGAAAAGAAAGGCCGGGCCATCGCTGCTGGTACCTTTCCTTTCTGTGGCACTTACATAGATAGGTGGCTATGAGATTTGCTGTATATACTAAATATATATATCAGTGCTACATTCTATATACAGTGGAAGTCTATGTATACACACCTATAGTGCATCTATGTATACCTAGGTAGGTATACCGTCTAGAAAGGCCATACTGGTGGGCTGCGAAGTAAAACAGAAGGAGAGAATGTTCCGCGGGAAATAATTGATTGTATTAGGGGAGTTAGTATTCCGCCTGCGAATTCCGGCGGAACTCGGAAAGGCACAGGGTTCTTCGCGGCTAACGGCAAATGTTTGCTCAAATCACCGCGGCATAGGGTGATTGGACGGATCTTGATATTACATATCGTACGGTACGATATACGTAGGAAACGTAGGAAGATATGGGAAGCATGCCTTTCCTTCAATGCCTGTAGATCCTATACGTAGAGCGTTAACGATGAATTCAAGAGAAACTCGAAGTCTGAAGTCCTTTCGTCGCCATGGCATTCGTATTCCCACAGTTTCATCTTTTGCGATCGCGGTGCACGACTATATCGAGGATTGCACCGTTCCGATAGAAAAACGAAGGATTAAAAAGGAAATGGTGAAAACGAAAGACGGGGTGGGGTATAGGAGTTTTCGACGTGGACTGGGGCGCATTTCCTCTTCGAAATTCGAGGACCGTCGCTTCTAGTTAGCATCGGACTGTAGCGGCATGCCGGTTAAGGTCAACTTGGCTAATTTGCCGTCTCTCTATGTCGAGCACGTACGATCAGTCCAATATCTGCCAGGAAAGGATCGATCCTGAGTCCACAATATGGCGCAGGATGATTTCACCGAAAGAGTCTCTGTCTTTGTGTCTTCTCTGTTCAGAAGGAAGTGGTCGCATATAGTATACTGTATAGAATACAACTGTCAGTATATGGATAGATCAAGTCTGATTCACACGATACCTATAACCACTAACACAGGGGGAGTGAAGCTTATATAGTCAGCCAGGTGTAGAGAGACATAAAGTAAGTTGTAAGCCGGGCAAACCGCGGCCTCTGACTGGCAGGTTTCTTCATCGGAGAAGCCACCGGAAATGATGCCGGGATATCAAATGAGAAATTATTGTCCGATCTATAACGGTGGTGCTTTCATGATTTCAGTCAATACCAAGACCACGACGAAAATATACTTTAAATATGAAACAGTCAGATGCAGAGGCGATCCCCATCATGATGACTTCCGACAGCGACATGCCTCACCAACTACTTGCCTTCGTCTACATCCATCGCGAACTTTCCAACTTCCTATCAGAATTCGGCCACCTTTCCTCTTACGATATGTGTTTTATATACGGTATACCAGTCTCTATAGAGCATAAAAGACTCAATGTCTATGGAAACTATATTATAGACTATATACACATAAATAAGGCATAACGCGTATAGAGTTATTTTGTATGAACAAATTGAAGTTGGATCTACCTTAAAAATCCATTGGGCAGACTTGTGGTGGTACGTTTGACCTGAATAACTATGTATATGCTAGTGGTAGAGAATATGGTTCATCCCATTTGGAGAAGTATACGCATAATGGACGGACAACAGTCAGTCCTTTCTTATCGTAAATGAATCCCAATTATACTTTAACCCCGACGAATCCAATTTGTCGAGAAACTTTGAAGTGGAACGAAGTTTTGGACGAAGGGTCTGCTAGGCGGGCGTGCTTCTAGTACTACACTTGCTCTCCGCGCCAGAATAACAAGAATGTCCCGTCGTCGTTCGTTGTTCGTAGTCTTGCTGTTTCCTGCCAAGAAGTACTCGATCCCCTTGCCCTGCGAGCTTCTTAATGATGTGACGCGAGCGGTTTCCCTGAATGCTGGAATTAGTCGGGGAATTGTGTTTGCGCGTCTCACGGAGTATTTTTTTTCGAATGACAAAATTCCAAGTCATACGCTTCGCCGGGTCCCCTCAACTAAGATAATCCACATTCGTGCCTTTTGTAAAGCGCTTTTAGTACGACAAATACAGGTTCGTTAAAGGATGAATTGTTTGCGAATATTTAAGTCAAAATCGTTATGACAATAATATAGGTATACTAGGAGTATTTATGATTTTATTTTATTACCAATGGTTATTCATGCGAAGTCAATTCGTATTAATGGTCGATCAGTTGCGATGCTTGTCAATTTTTATGGCCGGGTAAGGTTGTAAAGTGTACTTTTAAATATTAACTATTCTATCGACAGATTGAGGGCAAGGTTAATTTTAAATTCGCTATATTTGCCGTTAGTGCAGGAGAGACAAAGCTATACGTGTTTACATACGTAAGAGAAAGACAGATCAGCTGACATCATCATTGAAATCTTCATCCAACATTGATACATTTTAAATTTAGCCGATTGATCAATTGAAGATTCAGCGACCTGATTTTTGTACCAATCAAAAGGGCAGAATAAGTATCATACATAATTTCTAACGAATTAAATTTTCAAATCGCTTTCCTTGCCATGTCATTTCCTGTTTCAACATTATTCATCCTCCCGAAATAACGTCACGTTAACGTGAACAGATTCGAAATTATTTATAAAAACGAACTAGATCCGAAAGCACGAATTTTCAGTGCACTCATGATATTATTATCGAAATTCAAACTTCTAAGTATAATATTTCATTTGTCAAATATATGACATGCCTCAATATTTATTAACACTTTCACAGCGGGCGTTTTAGATACGGGACTTTGTTACGGATTTCATTATTTTTATCTCGTTCTGTACTTTAATAAGCATAAGATATCATGTTCGGTATAGATTACCACGAAAAAAAATATGTTAGTCACGTCTAACGCCCACCGATAATGGCTCGCAGTTAGTCGCACATATTTGACACCCGTCGTGAAAGTATTAAGCAAAACATTGGTATTTACACATTTTGTAAACTTTGTACTTGCTCATTATCAGTATCGTGACAGACACGTGGAAGCTTTAATACAAATATTGACGACTTGCCCTATATATACATACGTGTCTGTATTACGTAAGTATACACGCGATGAAAATATTTATACGTACGTCAAATAAATAGCAACGTATGAGAATCGAAAATAAATTTTCGAAACACAATTTCCCAGTGAGGAAATTAAGCGCATGTACATTCGCTTCGTATACCTGTTTCAGGTTGGTTCACGCGATGAATATTAATATACACAATCTAATTCTAATCATTTTACGTTTGTGCCTATATAGGCAATATCTAATATATAATAGAGTAACTTTTTTGGTTAACTCGTATGAGATGATTTACGTTAATTCTATCTCTCTTCCTCCCCTTTACTCTCGTTCGCATACCAACACTCTCTCTTTCGATCATTTTTACAAAATTTAAATTCATCTCGAAAGTAACCTTTTCTATTGCGATTATCATGAAGCGATCAAGTAATCGTAAAACATGTCGTGCTCGTAAAAGTATCACCGTTGTAATTTTACGTATCCGATTTTATCGTGGCATGCAATGGTGTTAAGCCTATATAAAGTGTTGTGCACTATTTATTCGAGCATTTCGTATGATAATCCAAACCCGATTATACTGGTGACAATTGTACAAGTGTAACTTACCGATTTAAAAGGTTATTCAGATAAAAATATTTTGCAACGATAACGCCTTCTTTAACGTATATGCTATCAATTGGTGTAATTTTTAATTACACAAAATAATATTCCAAAGTCTTTTAAGCTATCAAACTATATAATAGAATACGAATGATTACAATTGTGAATGCCTCTATATAAAGTTTTAATGACAATTATTTAGCATATAGTTTTTCTGCAGTCTCATTTCAGCGTCATACTACAATTTTTGCATTTCCATTTAATCGGTCGTAATTCCATGCTCTGTGCGTATGTATACATATAAATTCATGCAGCTTACCGCGATTCATTCTAATTTGAAAATCTATATACAAGTCTAGTAAAACCGCCTACGTGAAATACGTAAAACTTCGTTTTTTTCATTTGCTGTATAAAAAGCAATGAGAATATACAGGAAATAGAATGGGCGCGTTATGCAATGCTAAATCCCTTGAGGGCAGAAGGAAGTCTGAATTCAGACCGATTAGCGAAGTAATTTATCAAAAATAAAAGTGCGCTCTTAAGCCATAACGATGTTTCTCCATATATGGTATTTCGTCCTGTACAAAAATATACCTGCGATCCATTTCGCATTCGTTCCGCCTTTCACGGTCACTTATTGATCTCTTGATGACGTTTATAAACTCCCACTGATTCGTAATACAAAGCCCAAAAATGATGAAAGCTTAATGTTCTCACAGTGACATAAAAGCGAAAGAGATCACTTATCGCGATACGAAAACCAATAATTACGAATAAATGTATCCAAATTGTTTCAGGTGTATCACTCGGTAGAAAGAAACCCAAATTCCATAAAAATTCTCATTAGCGTGATTCGTTACGAATGAAAATGGCTATCTCTGCTGCGGAAAAGCCGAGATCTTGGAGCTTGAAGAAAAAGCTAAATTAAAGGAAATAAAAAAAAAAACAAGGAGAAGAGGGAGAGACAGCAAATGGTAAAAGAATAGAAGGTCGTGGGAAGAAAATAGATAATAAAAAAATAAATAAGTCCGACTGACGTAATTAATTCAAGATGGGTATGTACGAAAGGAGATAAAGCTTGCGGCTTGTTCAGCCTGTCAGTCGTTTAATATCTACTACAGGTACTGTCAGCAGCCTACTGGAACGTATACCAAGTTAACCGTATATCTATTGACCAATCCCCCGTCCAGGGAGTTCGAATTAAATTCACGCTTTACTCTGGCGTAAAAGCCAGAATCACAAGGATCACGGTTTTGCCGTGACGATTCAGCACGACGTACGAACGTCCGAAACCGACGGCGCCGTTGGTCCGACGATATTGATAAAAGGGAGGGTAGACAATAGGTTGGCTCGTTTAGAGCTGCTCTGCAGAAGGAGAGATATTAAAAGTAAGCCGTAATGGGGCAACTTATCTCATTAGAACAGCTTGTACGGGCAACTTCCACGAGACGTCAGACCCGATACAGAATGAACGGTACGACCTTTGGCTTTGAGTTGCTTTCCTTGCTGGCTATGATAAACCAATTATTCAATAGTGAAATAAATGGCAGAGGGATCTTATTGAAAATTTAATACAACAGACATAAAGAATAGTGGTTGGATCAGTGGTTACTATCTTGTACTTTTGAACCAGCCTTTGTTGAAATGTAAATAAAACTGGCTACAGGTGTTAAAGATGGATTTGCATTTCACTTTCTAACGTCGAACACTCGCCTTAAGGATTATTCCAAGAGCTGATCAACATATCCTCCCGTACCACGATCCACAACTAAATCAAACCCGTTGGATATTAAAATATGCTAAAAGAATCTATATCGCCACCTGTTCCGAAATGTACTCATATGTATGTGTGGGATATTCTAATATAAGTTCTGATTCATAATGCATTAGAGATACCATTATCCAGTTTGGCCATAAGATCCGGAACGACCCCCTACTTCTTTACCCTGAAATTCATTAGGTTCTCAATGATTCTTTATGACGGGAATAAAAAGCGTCAGGACGTCCTGCTGTAGAGGGAATGAATCGTCAAAGTAAAATAGAAAAATTAATCATCAGCTTAGTTATCGATCGAACTTTTGGACTCATTAGCGGCCAATGATTGATTGAAACGTATTAAAAGGAATGGATTTTTTACGTCCAACATTTCAGTTTTCTACAAATATACCTGTATATACAGGTATTCTTAAAGAGAAAAAAAAAAAAGTAAAACCAGATATTGTAATCCATGGGGTGAGGGCGTTATATTCCAAAGGCGCAAGATGGAAACGGATACAACGTTAATGCGAATAAATGGCTGGGCATTACATATAGCCGAGAAGCCATATAGCGGTCTATTATGTTATAAATTAGCCATTGTTGCCCGACCATAATCGGATGTAACTAACTGACGAAGGATAATTTAGCTTCCAAGGAAGAACCTCAAAGCTGACAGGAATACACAGAAATGCGCTTTCTAATTTGTTTCGGCACGGAAATTAAATCTAATATGCCAGAGTAAAGCGTATCGATGCCTCAAGTGAGGGAGGTACCGAAGAGCTGAGGAATAAATGGAAAGACAATAAATTTATAAAAATGTCATCCACCTCTTCCTTTTCCCATTGGTAGACTATTTCAATTACTCGGTGTTTCTGTAAATCAATTGAACGCCTCGAATTTTACTACTGCTTGTACAAACAGTGACAACACTTTTCCAAATATCAAAGAACCGAAAGCCATTTGGTACGTGACAGGCTTCATGCCTATATCGAGTTCATTCAGGCCAATTAAATGCTGTAAAGGAGGAAAGTGAATAATTATAATAAGATTGGCAGTAAATACCCATAGAAATGACGTATCGTTTTACAGTATTTGAGCAAGCTATCAATTATCGTTACCGTCATTTATACCGTGCGATCGCTTTCCGAGCGAGCTTTCAGGATTTGATTGGCTAAAATGAAATTCACGCCGTTCGCAGCAGATAGCCAGCGAATGCATATTTTACTCGATAGAGACAAAAGTTTCGCACGCAGCGTTAACCCAGGTTTCGTGTTAAAGTAGGAAAACGGAGAGAAAGAAAAAAGAAAAAAAAAAAACCCAGCAAAATCACAGCCTCGACTGTACCGAACCATCGATTGTCGCGAATTGAAAAACAATTAGTGAATTGTGGTTTGCATCCTCCTCCCAGTATACTACCTACCCCATTGAACAGTGTCATTGGCATCGCCAGTAGCAACCCTTCCAGCATTCCCCATGAGGTCGTATATACCTTTAACTATATTGTGGACTCGCACCCTACTCATCGCATGGTGGTCGTCGCCACACATCGCCACACATCGACCTCCGATCCATTACATTAATTTGCATAGAGCGAGAGGACTTGAGGTAGATAAAATTGTATGGAGCTGATGAAGAACAATGGGGGATGAATGGATAAGAAGAATCGACGCATGGAAAAGAATACTATTAGTCCTGCAGTAATTATTGCAAATAATTTTTTTGCTAATGAATTGCAGATATACAATTGAGTCACAATTTCTTATAGTCTGAAATATATATCGCTATGCTATGTTCAGCATATTATATTTTTGGCGTTTTAACAATAGTTAATATTTTATGTCTACCTAAAATATTAAAATTTATCTGTAAAAAAATATAGCTAAATTCGATAATTCATTATGACCAACTGAATACGATTAGCTAATTTCGATGTTTACTACCCACTGTCACTGTGCTATCAATAAATTATAGCTACAATAGCTCAGATGCTTACGAAAGTAAAATATTTTTTTTTCAATGCAAGGAATGAAACTCGGAGAAAGAAAAGAAGGCCAGAGTGATGTGGATAGAGACTACTCTAACGAAAGGGAAGGTGAACTAGCGTGTATACATAGTGATGTAAAGGTATGAGTTCGCTAAGGGTGGTGGAGGTAAATTGACGAGAATAGGGGAACATTGAAAAGAACGACTCCTTCATCCCTTCTTCCCAATTCGCTTCTCCTTCCATTCTTCGACTAACCCAATCCGTCAGGATAAGTCAGGCAGACACAAGGATAATTCGGTTACCTCAACACCCTGTCTGTTCACTCTCTTTCTACCTACCTAGTTCATGTCTACTTCAGTCGGAAAGCCGTAAATGGAGACGGTGAAAACAATCCTCAGTATTCGTTAAGCTCCTCTCTCCACATTATATAGGTATACATCTACTTCATTATACATAGCACCTACACTACTTGAACCTATAGCATAGATCTCCCAATGTCCACGACCTGTCATCAAGCTTTGAACATCCGACTATGATAGTCCACGAGAGTAATCGCACCTAGAAACTTCCTCGAGTGCTCTCTCTCTCCCCTTTAATCCACAAGTTTACAGTAGGAGATTGCACCAAGATCTCCTTACCATTCCACCACCTGAACCATAATCCCAAGAGTGTGTTTCGATAATATTTCTGTAAGGGCTGCTAAGGATAACCCTTGCTAACTTACCAGTATACGTATAGTATGTGCATTTCATAGATTTCAGTATGTATTATATGTATATTAACATTGCCATTAATATACGCCGATTAAAAGAGCTTTTGGTACATAATCTGTTCGTAATATTGCCATGTAAAGAACGTATGGAGTATGAAATGAAAATGGCACAGGAGTAGTAGATATTTCGCGGAGGTTTTGCCAGACTTGATTGACGTTTCGCAAATGTCAATTCAGGCGGAGGATAGAATTCGTGCAAACGAAAGGAAAGCATGTGGACGTTTTATGACTATATTTATAGGTGAATGCGTCCCCATGGTATCGGTAGTGCAGAATGTGATATTACGAGGTCAGAGGTATGCAGCCTGCCATTCCCAGAACAGAGCCTAAGGCTAATATTCATATCATTCTAGCTACATGTCCTGTATGCTTTCGACGTTTATGTAATAGCAGAACACGGTCCAACGGGTATACAAGAATACGCGACTAAAAAGCACAGTAAAACGTTCGAATTAACGTAGTAAATACAGTCGTGCTAGAGAAAGGAAATATGAAACACGTCACGCAACCGTATAGTTAATGTAGTGGTATACCTAGGATTGCTATGGATTCAAAATAATGGCTGACTGAAATACACGTGTGGGCTATAAGTAAGACTATATAATGTTTTCTTTCGCGTATTGGCTTATTCCTTGAATTCTTTGACAAAAATATTACAGCGTGAGATTATAATTCAGAATTGTCTATTGGCATGGGGAAATTTTGTCTTTTGTAGAAATAGAAGAAAAAGTATACGACGCTCATTAGTGTTTAATAATTAAAAAAATATTCGAGATTGACGTAGACGTACATTGTTCAAGTGCGGAAAGACTGTCACGTCGAGTGGTACAGACTTGTGATACAGGAGTCCCTTGAGGACGTCATTACTACGTATAATTATCATAGAGTATTCCAAAAGCAGACCGCCTGTGAACAAATGTGGGAAGTTCGCAAATTATTTTCCTTATCCCTCACGCCCCGTGTTTCACTTGATGAAGCAATTTGTTACCTAAGAGATTGTAGTTCTCATTAACACGAAAGTAAATAAGGACTCTTGCGTATTTTACTGGGAATGTTATTTCGATACAAACTTTTTACTATGCTTTTTGGTGATAACGGATATTAGGTTTCGTCATGTAAACCATTGCGATTATATTACGAATATTATTCCAGAATTGGCGATACACTTGAGACGCAATTCTCAGTTGACGTTTCAAATTTGAAATTTAAAATATAAAATTATTTTATCGTACTTGTGGTGCGATTCTTAAACCAAGATCAAGATTAAAATTGTATATATGTTTTAAATAATATTTGACAGAAAAAAAAATGTCAATCATTCATCAATACATAAGAAGCTAAACATACGTATATACAGTCAGTAATTAAAAGATTCATTCAAATCTCCCGCGAATAATTAGATTTCATACAATCATCATGATAAATATAAATGCATGACTTTTGAGTTAAACAAAAGATCGAGTTGAATACGATACTATTAACTGATTAAAATCGGATATCATGATGCACATTGCAATTGAAATATTCTCTGATTACGGTATTATCTCTCAAAGAGATCCGTCAACGAACGTCGCACAAAATATCCGTCAGGCCCTTTGTACTTCCGTACTTTAATTTCTGAAAGCGAATAGCCATTTGCATTCTTCTCTGGCTGATGCTTTAAACCAGTAGCTTTCAGTTTTCGTCCAGTCCCGCAATATCGACGTAGGATTATGATCTCTGTAGTGCGACAATATTCGAGGTCCGTAATGACTATTTCATAATCTCTGCAAGGCTTATAAAAAGGGCATTGAAATGGAATGCCAGAACAAAAAAAATCGGATTATGAGTAAAAAAAAATTTAATTATTTTTTTTATTTCTATACGAACGAGTTGCGCGAGACTTTGGATAGTCGATACTTTCCCATACAGAGAGACTGAAACTAAATTCAACTGCAGAGGGGTTAATGACTTTTTTTACGTTTCAAACCATCCGTATACAATACAAAATAAACGACTGTAAACATCCTTGATCGTGTGAGTATTCATGTACGAGAGTCTACAGATGGACTATGAAACGCACACAAGAGCGAGGAGTTAACAACTCATTTTAATGGCCTTTACTAATTTGGATTTATCCCCCACCATGTCGCCGGCTGTCATCCCTATCGTTTTCCAAGAGAAATACTAGCAGATTCGAAATTGAAAAACATCATCGTCAGCCACGGGCTTTCATTAATTTCAATTTTTCAAATACGTCTGGTCAAAAGCATTTTCCGAAAAATGCATTCCCATTTGTTTCTAAATGTTCATTTATAGTCGTACGAATTGTAATAAGGAAAACATGCTAAATTCAAATAAATAAGGCAAAATAATTTCTCACCATAATCAACAATATTACACAAAGTTATAAAAGCCCGTTTACACGTAGTGAAAGCATGGAACTAAATGCGTCACACATGTCAATTCCTGCGGTTGTTAAAGCTCCGATGTATGACAAGAAGGATTACGCGTATCGGTGAACATTTTTTTCCCCCAAAGGATTTTCATTATTTAACGGCTTATAACATGCGATCTCTGCGCATGGTAAATACGTATGATTATAGCATTTAAAAATAAACGTTTAGACCGATCGCTAAGTTAAGTACGTATCTTATTATTGATTATTTTATAATCTATTCCATATTCTATTCCGCCCTAACTTTTCATCCTTGAATAAATGGTTTACCCATGTCATCATACGCCAATGGCATATAGTTACTCAACACGTGGAATCATTCCGTGCAACATGTGACTGTCCAGCCATTCGATGGAAAATCATCGTGTTTCATTAGCGTCCCCGTGGAAGATCGTTTTGGTCAACGAAGATAATTACTGGCGCAATTAACTCCGAAAATTGTATTGTATGCGGATGACTTAACGTACCTCGTGCATATCCGCACATACGTGGATATTGTGGGATGTACGTAACATACATTTCCATTTTCAGGCTCTCTCAATGCCACAAATGCAATTAGTCGATCAACGTCGTTACTTTGTCTAAATGAATTGGTAAATGAAAAATCAAATAAAAACCGTGGAACGTTTATCTCAACTAATTGATAGACGTGTATACGAAATGCATTACGGAATATTCGAGAAAACAAATATATATTGTAACGGATTTTCTGACCACGCGAGATCGAAATCGGTAAAACGTCACCTTCGGCCGTCCACCTCCGCTCATGCATCCGCAAGCTACGACTGCGCGCCAGGCAGCTTTTGTTTCACCGGTGCCGATGAACCGGTATGTCCTGGGAGACGAGGTGGGTCGCCCTCGCCTCCACCCAAAGTGACACAGAGCCACGAAACGAGATCCGTCGATTTTTGAGGACACGTGAGATCGACAAACGCAACCGAAAACGTCAATTTTTGGGGTCGCGTAAAATTGACAAATGCAACTGGATGCACGAACGAGAGCGAACGGTTGCGCAAATGCACGGCCGCTCAGGCTGCAGGTTGTGGTAGAGAGGGTGCGAGTAAGAGACCGGCAAATAGTGTAATCCAGCGAGAACTAGTTTGACGGGAACGCGAACAGACAAAATCCAGAAACGGGAGTCCAGAACATATGATCGGGAGCGAAACGGGAAAACCGACGCCTATGGCTATCGGACTATTCGAAATCCCAGCACCAAGTAATAAAATCGTGCGACTCACCAGAGCAGGCACAGCTAATCCACAGGAACGGAGAACTCTCCTAGGGTCATCCACCGGGATGCACTTCGAGAACACGCGAAAAACCACTTTCAGTACCTTTTAATTCGCAAGAACATAACGCGGGAGCACGACACGATAACGCGAACTGTACACGAGCGATGGGCCTAACGTGCCACCTAGACAAACACGGGTAGAAAAACTGTAAACACGGTAGCGCGAGCGGGCCCAAGATACCTCGCCGGTATCCCGAGTCAGACTGACTTGACAACATTGACAACAGTCAATTTCGGAAACAAATCAATCTGATTGGTCGAGATCCTTTATCCGATAACTACAGCACACTTACCCGAGTCGTCCCCTCAACTATAGCGAGAGCATCTTTTCCCTAATCGGTAGCGTAACAATCTCGGAGGTCCTCCGCGATCACTTCCCCTGGACACAGGGCGAAAACAGGGCACTACAAAACTTAACCGGTGCCTCGGGGTTCCTCCCCTGCCCGTATCCATAACCCTTACCTCCGCCCGTTCTCCAGCCCTGTGCCCTTGTTCTTTGGCGCGCCGGTATTGCACCCAGGCTTCTGTCGATCCGCGGAGACGCCTCGTCGGGTGTTCTCCTCTGCCGGGCTACCCAGCCCCTCGGGTTCTTTCTCCTCACGGCAGATTCGAACACACCGACTCTCCTCTATCTCAACCTCTACACCTGGTGACGACTCGGTATCGGTTAGCCAATCGCGAACGTTATCTAATCGGTAACTACGGCCCTTTTGTGACCTTGAATCAATAAATCACGTCACAATATATATTGTATATGTGGGGAACCTACAATAGATATTCAATAAAAATTATAAGCTTTGCCTATAATTCCCATGGTCGATTCGCACGGCGGTTACGTAAATAAATATTATCAACATGCAAAGCTGACTTGTGCTTTTTCATACTTTTATGAGAAACAAGTAGAAATGGAGAGTGGTCCATGTTTTATGATATGAATATCAATGACGCTTCGAGTTCTAACACGAACCGCCGTCCTGGACGGTCCCTGCGGACAAAACAACGTTTAGATGGTAAGATTGAACAGGAAAATTTGTCAAACTATATGAAAGCTCAAAAATTGTGCAGATATGGAAATTTTATACACTACTAGAGAAAACATGAGTTTTATATGTGGAGAATGTTAAGTAAAAGGTTTACTCATTTGAATTTGCCATGTGTTATTCGGACTTAATTAAATACATTAAATACCTTAAAAATTTGTCTTTGGTAAGAAAGATGGCGAATTCTTGAAACGTTGGGAAAATAAAATTGAGGTTATGCTCCGACAATGAAAAATAAGAAAATGATTATTCATTGATGTTGTTACGTAAATTTGCATGATATCATAATTCGTTGGCGTCGCCGTAGTCGTAATCGACTCGTCACGGCCTGCTAGAAATCGTTTGAAGTTACGTGCCATTTCCTTGGCGGTCATCTGGCTCAGAAGTTATTCTAACAAGAAAGAAACGGGTAACGTTAGGTAAAATTCAAAAGAGGCTTTATTTCTTTTGGTGTTTGTTAAAAGTCTTGTTTTCATTTTTTTTTTTTCATTCGTCACTGAATTCATTCGACTTACATTGCAAGGGTCCCGTGTGCCGAGCTTGAAAAAGGAGGTAAAGGCGATTATTTCTGTGATAAATTAAAATCTTAAATTAATTCGTCTCCCTCGGCTTCGCAGCTTGCAAAACTCAGACATGGACCCTTTGATACAACCGAGAGGGTGTACTCAGTTTCGCTTGTTTGTACGCCCTAGCCTGCGGCTACTATAATTATTATTCCAGCTCCTTACGATTTTTTATTCCTTTTATTACGGAGCTACCCACACCCGATATTATACTCGGTGAACCATAACTTTTTTTTTAACTTATTTTTCCCTTTTTTCACCCTCCTTTCATAACCTGCCAGCAATTACGCAAAAGGGCACTTCCAAGGTGCGCTAAAGAGTGGCCAAGGAACTCGACGATTTCCATTACCACGGAATTGCCAGGACTCGCTTTATCCTGAGCCAGTAGGTATTTATTATTATTTTTTTTTTTATAAAATCTAGATACGCTTAAAGTAAAAAGAGCGAAAGTTGACCAGTGACAATTATCCAGAACCCGTCCCACGAGTGATCTATGCCAGGACACCATATTGTGACAGTAAACTTTAAAATAAGGTAATTAATTAATCAATCGTAAATGAAGTATCTCAGGATTGCCAATAGAATGGCCGTTAAAGATTGCGAGCCTTAAACTACAAGGATCGTGACAAGAGACGCAGACTATAGATGTTAGGCTAAAAAAGTTAGTCATGGTAGGGCCGTAAAATAAAAGCTTTGCCATGAGGATCCTGGATAAAACAAGTGAAGAACATCGAATATCCTCCGGCAGTTCTTCGAGAGGATCCTCAAAGAAGGTTACATTTTTACGCTTCCTCCTATAATCTTTGCTTTATTCTTTCCCTTCTTATTCCATTTGCTTCCCTTCGCCACGCAGTTCATTCGTTCGTACCTGCCTTCGTTAACGGTTTTGGGGTTGAAGTGCTGGGGAGTTAGCTAATTGGCTAAAAGCCCGCGGCGACCACTTCATGAGATATCTTCCCCTCGAGTGAACCATATTCGAGTATCTCGGTTACGAGGAAAGATGGAGCTTGTCGCATTTATAGGCTAAATTTCAGTATTTTAAGATTATGAAAAATATCAATTGACAAAATTCAGAAGCCATTTTGAATCTCATCGAATGAGAGTTTACCAAGGGCCACATCTCTCATTAGTGTTATTATCTTGATCTCTGTCCTAGGACAGCGGACTGATGGAGCGAGGTCGTTATATGTTAGGAAATTTCGCGACGCAATCTTAATTGATCGTCCAGTTTGAGAAGTTATTATCGAAAAAGGTCAAAACAGTGGAAATGCTGAAGAATGAAAATCTGGAAATTGGATCTTTCAGGCGATCCAAATGACGATAGGAAAACTCTACCATGACATTTATGCAATATAATAATGCGTATAGATACTTCAATTCGAGTGGATTTTTTTTTATTACCGTAATTAGTGCAATCGAAATGAGTGTAATTATGTTAATAAAAATGGTGGGGCATCAAAGGAAATGTGTGCAATTTAATTAGAAATTGACACGGGTGAAGTAGTAATTTCTCCATTTTAGAATTAAAATTAAAAGAAAAATTTTCGGTTGATTCCCCCCAATATAGAAATCATAAATATTGAAATAGCCAATGATCAATTATTTATCGCCAATTGTTACACAAAGGTATTGTTATATAAATTGGAACATTTTTAATAGTATACCCTGTGGCCACATAACGGACGAAAGCGCTTTTTCGCAAGTTCGCCTAAAGGGGAATTGATACGCTTATCGCATAAAATTATTGCGTATTAATTGCCGAACCGGGGATATTTGTAAATTCGATATGAATATCCATCTCTTCTGCAATCCCACTCCAGCTTTTTCATTGCGTAATAGCGTGCAAGTTTTCCCAATGGAAAATTTTACGCGATAGCGTACCGTAATGAATGTCCTTATGATTTCCACAACCGTGCGAAAATAATTATTGTTAAAAAAGAACACAATACCCCCCGAGTCGAAAATTTATATCAAACTGATTTCTATTATTAGAAACTATTAAAATTTCTACAATTACTACTCCGTGTATAGAAACACAACGAGATCCTCTTTACCAACATTAATCTTAAAAATAAGATAACATATATACGTTGCTATTAACAGTAGCAACAAAAACGTAAATGGAACTAAAAATATATCGAATGCCCTTAATTAAATTCCTTAGATGACAGAAAGTTCTTATAAATTAAAAATACTCTTATTGTCAAGTACGCTACAGTCATACGTGCAAATCAACGTGAATATCTTTATCATGGAGTCTTAATAAAATAATTTGTACCCCCAGATATATCTATGGTCGATAAACTGTATTGCCAGGATAGGCTTAAAAATTGTCCACCTTTACGTAGGGTAAATTACTGTCAAGAATATTCCACGTATATGTTATTGACTGCCGGTATAATAGAAAATGATATTGTCTAAAATGTAAATTCCGACCACGCGTTTATAGTGTTTTCAATTGCCTGGATTTACTGTATTGAGTGTAAAATGTAACCTAGTACGTTTTCGATTGGGATATTTTTTCGTACGGTCATCAAATATAATGTGGTGGAAAATTGCACTCGCACGAAACTACACGTTACAACTAGTGGCAAAAAATGTCGCCAAACAAATGGCTAACAACGATGAACAGGTATACGTATATTTACACTTTCCGCAATGAATATTTACAGTAAATACATACACCAGAATACAGTGTAATTAAAAAGTGCATAAGAATTTTGTTAAGTATATAGTAAAAATGAGACAAAATATTTAAAACATAATATATTGTATGTTTACTTCAATTTATTCCCCCATGTCCAAAATCTGTATATTGCTACTAATATTTTTCAAATCCTCCTCATTCCTTAACTCAATTGTTTCTTCCCGTTCAACAATCAATGGTTCACTTATCTTATCACTCATAGTTCCTTCGATGATTAACATATCATCGCCATCATACTCTTCCTTACCAACTACTATATATTCTTCCTTATCGAGCATATATTCTGCATGCTTTCTCTCGAAATGCTTGGTAAGGTTACCTTTTTGCGTGAACTTCAAGTCGCACTTGGGACAGGCAAAAGGTCGTTGTCCAGTATGCACCATAACGTGCTGCTTTAAGTTATAAACGGAATAAAAAGCTTTAGGACAAAAAGCACATTTATGTGGTCTCTCGAAAGTGTGAAATCGTCTTATGTGTTGTGTCAGTTCAGAAATTTTCCGAAAACTCTCATTACAGCGATCGCACTTTCTTGGTTTTCCACCACCATGTCCACCCCTGTGCAATTCCATTTCTTTCAAGTCAGAAAAACTCCTGCCACAAATTTCGCAAGTGTGAGGTTTTGCGCCCTCCTTATGTATCTTCACGTGTTTCGTTTTATTGGCTTTTTGCGAAAATCGCTTCCCGCATATTTCACAAGTATACGGTTTATCGCCCGTATGAATTCGCTCATGCTGTTGCAAAGCGGCCAGTTGTGCAAAGGATTTTGAGCACACTTTACAATTATACGGCTTCTCGCCAGTGTGTGTTCTCATATGCTTTTGAATATCGCTTGGTCGCAAAAATGGTTTGTTACATACTTCGCAACGATAACGAGGATTCTCATGAAAATTACGATGAAAGTTTAACTGTCCCAATTGAGAAAATCGTCTGCTGCATATTTCACATGCGTAAGGCCGTTCGCCGGTATGTACTGACAAGTGTCTCTTTAATAAAGAAGCATTTCTGAAGACGCTATTACAGTGGGAACACGGATGGTCTACTTTATACCTATGACTTTTACGTTTTCGTTTCTGGCATTTTAATTTTTCATTTACATCGTTTGATTTACCAGTAGTATCGTCATTTGATTCTATGCCGTCGCTATCAGTACGAATTATTGGTATGTCATCATTAATACTAGAAGCATCGATATTCACATTCTTCATTTTTAATGCATCAACATCGTCTGAGCCATTTACTTTCATTGCGGTGTTTGGATCTGATTCGCATTCTTGTTCAAAATTACTTGATTCCTCTATGGATATCCTATACTTTCTACTTGACGTATCGACATTGTAAATATGCTTCAGTCGTGTTTCAGCATTTTCTTTATCTGTCAACGATTCTTCAGTCGCATGGTCGGTATTGCAGTTTACTAATGTATCCCTAAAATTATTATCCAAATGCTCCTCCTCGACTGGTTGATCCAGAGTTTCAACGTTCCTTAATATTTCCGTATCACGACAACAGTCAATATAATGCATTGTCACCATATGAAGATCCGTAAAGCATTTATGGCAACGTAAACACTTGTATTTATATCTACGCCCCATATATTCACCGTACAGTACTTGCTCTTCTATTTCTTCGACTTGGTAGCAACTTTCCATTGTCGAATCATCCAAGTATGTATTTGCGGTAGTCTCCTCCGCGCTTAAATTTTCCAAATTCCTCGAATTTTCTCCATCCTCATCTTCTTTCTCGACTGTAGAGCTCATAGGAATTATTTCGTGCAGTTGTGCCGCTTCTATGATTTTTTCAATTTTATCCAGTGTCTTTGTTTCCGTGTATTTTATATTATTTAGTTTTAATCTATTCTCATTATCTACAGTATCTTGTTCTAGTACTCCACTAACATATGGTTGACTCGTATCAACGCAAACTATATGATGTTGTGGTATATTTTGTTCCAAATCATATTCAGATTCCTCTAATGTACCTTGACTATGTGACGCTTGCTCTTTTTTTCTATTTATCTGGCCGTTTTCACCTTCTATATTTATTTGGCTATTATTTCTGTCATCATGACTGATCGTCACTATTTTCATAGCGATATTTTCTGATTTTGCTAATTTCTGATGAGCTGTATTCTTTAATATTTTATCAACACGTAATTCTTCTCGTTCAACTGTTGTTTCCACATATGTTTCATTTCTAACAATAAAATCTATCGCATCAGTTAACACGCTCCTAGGCTCCTGCACATTCTTACTTAATTTTAATTTAGGCAAGTATTTTTTATTCTTCCGATGTCTTCTTGAAGTAATTATATTGTTATCTTTTACACAATCAGTCTTCATCTTTGGTTTGGGAACATCTTGTTCGAGACGTTTGCAATTAGCGCATTCTTGAATGAGCGAAAGGTATACTCTGTAGCATGTTTCACGAAATGTATAAAAACAATTTATATGATCTTCGCAATTTTTGCATATTTGTTGCGGAAGGGGGTCGTTTTCTTGAACCTAAAACCAAAAAATTATATTTATACGATATCCGCCATTCATACGCCATCTGTGGTATTAATAGGACAGCCATGCCTGTTACTGCGCCGTCGGTAAAGAAGGCTGTTAAACAGCTGTATTTACGTTGAGAATGAAAATTAGATATCCCAAATATTCTATATCAATCATATGTTATATATTAATGCAATAAAATACTTATTAAAAAAAATCAAATTAAATGTCTATGACTACAAGAAAGTATAAATTCACATACCGTAAGGGATACGCAGACCATTATTTTGGCCGAGAGAGGAATACCGTTTCTACATGTTTCTAATTGTGAAAATATGGGCGCTGAATTGGTCTCGTTGATGTCCGTAAGACAAAGACGACACTTATAAATATAATCCACACTTTTATTCATCACTGAATATTTCGAACGTCACATAACATAACCTTAAAACGTCACGAGCAAACAGCTCTAGAGTGAAACGCCAGTAACACAAAAATGTCCGCCTCAAAGCAACGCAGCCATATTGATTGAAACCTACTCGACGCCGGAATTGCAGGAATCTGCTTTCTAAACACTTTTTTTGTTGAGACACAAGACTGTACTATATTTTCATAATAATATGCTTTTAAAAAATAATTTAGCATATAAAATATGTAGGATTTATATAATGCGTCCTTATTGAATTTTTTGCAAAAGAATGTGCGATGGCCGGGAATCGAACCCGGATCAACTGCTTGGAAGGCAACTATGCTGACCATTACACCACCATCGCACTTAGGGGAATTATAAGTCTTTACAATACTACATGGACACATATATGACAAATTTTTTATTTAAATTAATTAAATAAATAGATCAATTTCCATACTATTAAATTACTCAAGCTTGATACAATTTACAATTTTCTGAATTTTTTTATTTATTATGATTTAATAAATATTTCAGTGGATTGAAAAGAAATACACAAACGCACTCCTTTACGACATTCATTTTTTACACATTCTTCCAATTTTATTCACAGAGTTCGCCACGTAGTAATTTATCGAAAAATGATTGAACCCATGGTTATTGTGATTTTTCTTTTTCTAATATTTAAGGAGGTCGTATCTACCGAATTGCTACAAATTAGGGTAAGCCAAATCACACAGCTTTCAAAGATAAAGTAAATATTGACAAACGATACTAACAGATAACTCAAAAAACTGTCAAATGAAATCAAAATAAGTGAAGCGCTGCGTAAAGGAAATCAATTTTTCTGAAATTCCAAGAATTAGTAAATTCATATAACCAGGCTGATACGTAAGGACCGATCCTCCAGGCATCGAAAAACCGATATTTTAAAATCGAGCGAGTTTTTCAGAGGCAATTACGAACCATCGAGAATTCCGTCTCTTTTGTGCCTCGCGCTCATGGCGGCCAAAAGCCTCTATCAGTCAAATTACAACCTGACAGACTGACACGTAAATTACTCCACGACCTATCTGTCTCTATACGCATACATTTTCTACATATACTCAATATATATCCATACGTATTATATACATATAAGAACCCTTTAACACAAGTAACACCCCAGGCCATGGGAAAGCAGATCCTGTACTTTCATCCATTCTTTTACTTTTATACTGGCAAACTCTCAGGTAATTGCCGATCGTGTCGCATCTCAACCTTATACTTACTAAGACCGCAACTTTTGTACAAATAAGCGGGCCACCTAGAGTTAAATACGAAAATTCCATATAAAAATATCAATCTCTCTCATTTCCATGGCGATCATTAAACGGACTGGCATACTTTCCATAATAAAATCTAGTAAAATTACAAATGCCACTACAATTACGAATAATCTTTCTCAATTGTTTTTTTTTCATTTTCTCCTTTGATTTTATCATTCTAGAATTCCGGCATACAACACATAGATCGCATGGATGTAGGGATGGTTTTCTGTAAGTATTTATTTGTCTAGCTATATACATAAATATCATATATAAAACATGGTTCATACCAAAACCATAAATATTACATAGAAACGATATATGATACGTTTCAAAAGTCTTGCACCTTCAATGGAAAAGCGACGTTCGGATTCACGCGGTCTGCGAGAATCCCGCGTTCAACAGTGATATTCAGGCATCCCCTGGGCTAACAGCCCAGTCCTATCAACGTCACGTCACGAGATCACGCTTCACGACAATCACGAAGAAGCTTCGATCACGACGCACACGGAATACCAGTGCTTGCCTGTAATGCTACACGCAATCCGAGCTGGCATCCCGTTCGTTCACCGGATTGTAGGTACACTACTGGAACTGGCCAAACGTCAGTTTTGTTTCGTTCTTCACGGTGCGCGTATGCGGATTCCTCTTTCAAGAAAAATCCTCATGATCAACAGAGTCAGAGTTCATGTACCATTGAGAATTTCATCCAAACACAATCTATGTCGAGTAGAATGGACCCACTATGAAAAGTGACAAGTTCGGTGCTTATTCTTGAAAATTAAAGTAGTCAGAATCTCCATTTAATGTTTGAATCTACTGTCGTTGACATGGATGTGATCTGCGAGAAATTTTGTGACTCTTGATAACGCGCAGACCATTTGGTACACAGTGGCAATTTGTTATCACGAATATTTCCTCCAAGTATTGATAAAGACATCATTTAAATGACTGTACGAACGTCGATTTAAGGGGGGGAGCATGTACTATATGTTATTAACACAGGATGCCGTGTGCTATACTGTAATTTAGGAATGCCTTCCTCGATTGGAGTGACTGTACAACTGCATTGCAACTTCATCAGGGAATCTCAATAGTAATTCTTTCTATGAAACTATGTTACTTATGATATTAAATGTATATTGATAAATAGCGTCGTTTTTTTTTTTTTATTTTTTTTAATTAGTCGAATATTCTCGAATGAGTTTTGTTTGGTTTCTCTGTACAGAGTACGTTACTCATTGTCAGTGATTTGAATGACAGGAGCAGGTGATGTTTAGCCAAACGATTCGCTGGATGATTGCTGGTTTTATTCGTGGTTGTAATTACAATTCGGGCCTCCCAGTGAGTGACGGACGGCTCCTCGGAAGCTCGCCAAATCCTGAGCAGGCTTGAAAATATCGTTGCCACGAGGATTAGTTCCTTTCTAGCAACCGTGCCCGAAGGAATAGAGATATTCCTTTGCGTTATAAACAGCTGATATATCGTTGTCAAATATCGTTTGTACGTTTGGAAAAAAGTTTGTTGTCTGGATAAAAACAGTAAAGCCATACATTGCTTAGATGTATTAATATTTTAAAAGCATAAGTGTTATCGGACCGATCGTGTTTGTAGTTATCGAGATGAAGAATGAAGGGAAGTCACCGGTAGCGTTGAGCGTTCACATGATCAAATGTTGCGAGAAGATATGCGAAGATGACATTGATTGCGAGGTGAGTTTCGAAAGTCCTTGACAGTGTAATAAGTAAAAATGAAAATCACAAGGACCGAAAATTTGATAATTTTCAAATTTTTCAAACTATATAACCACGCCTGTCCATCGACGGACCTATAGGAATCTATAATATTTTCAGCATATGCAATTGATCGGTGGTGATATGGGTGTTTTGACGCAACACGGTATACGAAATCTCACACTAATCTGGCCTACTCTGGTAAGTTGAAGAAAAAAATAATATAAACTGAAACTTAAAAACTATTCATAGAAACACCTTCATTTCACGTAATATATGAATATATTGATAAAAATCCAAATTTTTCCTGGTTCATCAGTAATCTCTAATGTAAAAGTCTCGGTACCGTCGGCAAATGACAATTTTCCCGTGGCATTTCGTAAGACAAAAAATTCAATGGAATCAAAGAATAAGGGGTATATCCATGGCAGGGTTAGCTGTCGTGTGGGAGTAATATAATAGTAGTCGTTATCGCGATCCTACCGGGGCGGAGTCGACATGCACCAATCAGCATACTCGCCCGAGTATTTCTGCCGCCACCATGCCCCAAACGTATTATCACTAAACGGCAGTGTTACCACCATAACCCCGAATACCATAGCCTTGTATTTACGAGAGAATACGTATGCACGAGGACGGCCGCCATCATGATTTATGACTGTTTTTAGTCTTGCTTTTCAAAAGGACAGAACGAATGCGAATACCGGCGAATTGCGGTGGGTTTGGTTAGGGGGACGGAGTACTGTAAATGTAAAATTGAGCCATAAGAACCTAACCTAACATTTAGATACACCCACTGTGTGGGAGTATAATTGCTGCAATTAGCCGTTGCACTTGGCTGCTCGTGAAATTGTTCGAAACTTTTATCCCACAATCACTAATATCTATTTTATTATACTTTTCTAGTTGGTTTGCGAAAATTGGACGTATGATTAAGTTGTCATTTTAGAATTTATTATTATATTCTAGTAATTGCAATTACCTTTTTTTTTCTGAATAAATTCAAAATATTGACTCTGTACCGGAAGATATATTCAGATTGACAATGAAAATTTTTTGCAAATTTTTCTATATTTTGGATTATTAATTGAACATTTTTTATTATAAGTATTTACATGATCGCGTTGGAGAGTGTAATATCAGGATTTCTTATACGTGGAAGAATAATCAAACCGGAGAAATTCGTCAGAAAATTTTATTCGACACGACCGTTTCTCGTCGATATGTTCCAGCGATACTTGAAGGTCAGAACGAGATCGACGTATATTTTTGTGGAAAATGAAGTAAATTTATCAAAGTTAAGGAAAGTACTATATTCGTATATATTAGGGTACTACGATCCTCTGGAAGTAGAGTCGTGCTCCACAATTGATCTGGACCCATTAGATTCGTGTCGTCCTGTTAACTGCCATATCAAATACAGTGGAAAACGGAATTTTTTCAATCGAAAATTGCTGAGATGTCAAGTAGTACCAATTTGCATTGCTGATTCGAGCAAAGAACTACCCGACGTGGTAAGTAATGACTATATCCTTATTTTTATACTAAAAATGGTTAATAGCGAAAATTTTTGAAACAAAAAAAAAAGCATTTAGCGTGTATAAAATTGTCGTGTATATTTCCATATAAAAAGAGCTCGACCATATGACTCTGCATATTACTTTTCCTCGTTCCTTTTTTTCGTATTTGGATTTCTTGGCTAATCAAAAGACACATTAATCAAGGGCAGAGGCGGTGCCTTAATAAACGAAAGTCATCCAACGTACAGTCAGTAAAACACAATGGTTACTGACGTTACCTTAGGTGTTAGGTTTGGCTTACGAATCTAAACCAATAACATGCGACTTGGCGTGTTTCTTAACTTCCTATTGCAGGCGAGTACGATTTATTATAAAATTTATGGTTTCTTGTCACATATGGCAACTTGTCTTAATTATGAATTTTCGCTTAGTTAATATTCCAAAGGTTGAGGTGCTTATACTCTGTAACTACTTTTCTTTAGTAATAGTTAATTCTCATGTTTATGTCTTTTTTAAAAGTATGCTCTTTATCACGTCCGGGTATATTAGTTGAAAAACGTGATAAAAGACGATTACAATATTATTCATGAAATGCATAATATTTAAATACGATAATTCTTTATTTGTTACACGCAACGTTATATTTCTTAGGTTGACTTCTTTCTTTTAAGTGAAAATAAATTTGTGATTAAAAATTGAAGACGATTCTTATCCGCAGATAACAATTTAAACTCATGTTTTTAAATTCTATGTTATTTAATATTGTCCAGGGTTACGTACCGGCGAGCAATACCTGTCGGGATCTGGAGAATGCGGTAAACGAGATAGAAGTACGAGCACTGAGTCGAGGAGATGCTGAGCCCGCTTGGAGATCAGAAATTGTACCACATATAGCGGTTAGCTAATGCTGTAATAAAAATATGCAAATTTGAAAAATTAAACTATGACGTCATTTGCAGAATATGTATTGTCATCATGGTTATTCGGATAATGCTACCGGTTTTTGCATATGCAATGAGGGCTGGACTTCTCATTCTTTGGGAAATATTGAACCCACCACGGAATATATTCATATGTGTAACGTGCAGATGGTACGTTTTCCTCGATTGCGTAATCATAGTCTCAAGTTATCCCTCGTTATTGTATCCTTTTTAGTTGGACTATTTAAACAAAAAAGTCTGTAATTGTTAGTGTACTTCATTATTTAATGGCCTGTATCTGTCCAAATGACGTTATTCGATTGATTGCATCTTGATAACCCCTCTATATTGGGTATTGCATGCATTTCTATATTCTTATTATTCGTCTTACTATTTTTCTTGTGCACGAAACAATAATAAATAATGATTTGTTCGTAATGGCATACAAAAGGCCAGCATGCCGGTTTTATAATGAATTAAAAAAGAAAAAAAAAATTATAACATTGATGAAGGTCCCACCGAGATTTGAACTCGGATCGCTGGATTCAAAGTCCAGAGTGCTAACCATTACACCATGGGACCGTCGTATCGATGTATTAGAAATAAACGTTTTTTAGTTACAAAAGGAAAATTGATTATATATATATAAAATATTATTAATTTTCATATGCTTATTAATTGTTTATAAATTTATCAAGTTCGATTATGACTAATGGTATTATGATTTTTGATAAATATGATTATGGATGGTTATCAATTGCTGCTTATTAGACTTTTTAGTAACTACGAAATTTGACCAAAATTGTATTTATTTAACGAAAATATTTAAAGATATAATTAGCAAATTTTTACTACTTATTTATCCTTAATTAATAAAATTATTACAGATTGCTATCTTTCTAGGTGTTTTGACTATGATGTGTATTTGCGCTATGGTTTACGTCATGAAGGAATTTATACCTCCTGGTGAAAAAACGGAATCTGCTCAACAAACAGGAAATTTATCCTGTTTTAATAGTTCGAACAGAAGTTTCACATCTTTCTGCTCCAGCAAAACGAAGAATGGCAATGCTATACGCAATTCGCGAATATCTTGTCCGGCCAAGCGCTGAGAATATTAACGATTTGAAAAAACTACTAAAAATGATAGAAAACCTTTAAATAAAAATAGTAGAAGATATATGGTATTTTTTAATTATTAAATATCAAATCCATTAATTGTACAACAAATAGGATTCTATATTATAACTGATTCTAATAACCTTTATGATTGTAATGTAATGAAATTTCAATATTTAAATTGCAATGTGATTAATTATCTGTTAAATAAAAAATCATCATTTACATTAAAAAAAATATTGACACCACAATTGCCGAAACCCGGGATTGAACCGGGGACATTTAGATCTTCAGTCTAACGCTCTCCCAACTGAGCTATTTCGGCGTCTGAAAGTATTTTATCTCATAATCAATATAATGCGTTATATCCGACCCCAAATATTTTAATTTACAAGAAACAACTTCTCGTTGAGAATTCTCACGATAATCGAATAAGTATCACGTTGTCGCAAAATTCTAAAGAAGTGTCAACGTCCCCTTCGAGAAATTGGCGGAAAGACTGCGCGAGGCATCGAAAAAAAGAGACAATTGTTCTGCGCCGTTTAAATCTACTTCCGGTTGGGCGATGGTTACCTGGGAGCTTTTGCATCCAACGGACTGAACTGTAATTAAAGTAATTGGAGCCATTGTGCTGTCCAGAGCGAAAGCTAGCGAACGGTCAGTGTCAGCCGCTCCAAAACAGAACTGTATACCTATAATAGTCCAGACCATTCCTGATCGAATTCAACTGCAAGTGAGACACGTCGAATCCACAATAGATTTTACCTTTAAATACTAATGCTGAAATACGGGCGAAGTCATGGCTTCCCGGACGTCATTGTCAACCCAAAATATTTTACATCATTTTCGACACGGATGGCTACGCAATGCAAATTGTGTTTTACCAGACGGTTTCATGAAGGATCATTATGTTAAAGATACTTATACGCTTTCTTCGACTGGACACGCAAACTTAAAGTTAATGGAGTGAATATACGTCTTCATAATTCTTTCGTCTCCCTTAGTAAACTTTCATCGACGTCGACTGTGTACGATTAAAACATAAAATTTATAATAGATACAATCGAGCACGATCTGCAATAAATTTCTTTGAGTTAACTAATTGAGGGGTTGTTTTAATGAAGAGCAATTAATTATAATAATGGTTCGAGACTATGAATGAATAAAATGACCATGTAGCCGTATAGCTATTATTACAATTAATACAAGCTGATCTAATTAGTTTGCTGATTTTTGATATTACTGTTTATAGGTGAACGTAGATATCATATTATTATAAAATAATTGTACTATATACATAATTTCATTAGTAGTGTATTTTGGGTTTATTATTCATTATTTTTTGGAAAAAAAAGGAATCCTTCGAGCCGGATTTGAACCAGCGACCTATGGATGTCTTTTATATTATTTTCCAACTACAGTCCACCGCTCTACCAACTGAGCTATCGAAGGCTTATGAAAACTGATCGAAACAATACCCACACACGCTAATTACCTCTATTAATTGTGTTACAATAAAATTAAATACATTCAGTTTGTATATTTACAATATTTGCACAGAGAATAGTCAAGATGTGAAATTTATTTGGTATAAATATACAAAATTTACTTATGCATACTACGTATCTTCTCAACTATTAGATCTACACTGTACTACATAATCTGGTTAATTATTTAACAGAGTTAATAAAACAGGACACAAGTTTATAATAAATAAGTCATAATCTTATTTTATAAAAAAGATTTATACTTGTAGAAAATTGTTAATATTCAATATTGCTTAAAAGCTTGGTATCTCCAGTGCGATAAATAATTATATTCTCTGATACACATAGTCGATATTACTAATTTTTAAATGTTTTCTTTGCATTACATCCTTTTGTAATATATTATACGTTCTGTAACGTAATTTTCTCTTAACTCGACACCGATAGCGAAATCCGAGAACGGACTAATCTTCGATAACCAACCTACG
>JARPRG010000254.1:2327171-2371758 GCA_031001745.1 Hartigia nigra
CAACCCGAGAGCGTAGTTTCTGATCAGGGTGGCGACCCGAAGGGAGCCGGAAAGCGAGAACGTTATCTGTATCGGTACCCGGAGTCGCCTTGTGGCCATGTTTCGAAAAATCACGTCACAGTTCATAGGTGCCATGACAAAAGACTGTCACGAACAACGTCTCCTACGACTTACCGGAGCAAATCTGCTTAAACTGTATACAAACCCATACACGTACATATACAGAGCGCGTAATTGCTTCGCAGTCAGAGACTAATGAAGCTATGTAATTATCAGCTCATCAATTTAAAGTGTAATCGTAAAGCCGGAAGTTACCAACAATTATCATAGCCGCTTCTGATTATTATTCCAAACCTATAAAGTCAGTAAGGGAAGCGTAGCGGCTCCTGCGGGTTCGCAGGTATTTTTACTACGTAATAATCAGATTTGAGATTACGATAATTAGCGCATAATATGTAAGATACACACAGTTTTATTACTCCCGCTCATATATTCATACAGCGCCCGTTTATAGGTCCGCATAACACGGTTTACGATATGCCGTATATGCGTACATAAAGTGGTAAGTGTACAGGCACCCGGCACAAGTATTAACATTATTATCTTCGTCATTCTCCACCAGTTTAAATAATCTAAAACTCCCTCTTGCCACTATAAAACTCTAATGAGGCTCACAGTAAAGCATGCAGATTTTTACCACCGTATACAGTGAAAATATTGGCGGCCCTTTTTACTAATACTTTTTCTTTTAAAATTCCTTTTGAGAGCAAAGCGAGCATTTTTAAACGAGCGTATTCGATACGGGGACAGGTGTTCTATTCTTGACATCTTCCAAGACCTCATGACGTCACGATAAGGAATCTGAAAGAAAAAAATAATTGTCATACCATCGATGCATCTTAGAAAAAAAATATTTTGCTCTGCCAGAATAAACGTAGTGCTTTTTACTAGTGTTAATAAGGTTGTAAAATTTGATCAAGACTTAACATTGGGTAAATATACAGTTGGCGTTGTTACAAGTATAGAAATAGGTGAGGATTTGAAATTACATGCGGAGTCTCAGGAAGAAGGATGTACATAGATATATCGAATAGGATATATATTCACACTACATATTAGATATATAGGCATCCAATGCGATTATTAACTCAATCGTGTACACGAGCCGAGTCCGTAACTAGTTAGGGCAAACTTTAGTAAACAGTTTGAAACAGGGGCGTCAAGAGCCTTCCTATGTAGGCTAAGTTTAAGTTTGGTGGCTGACAGTTTGATCGGTCGTTAATTATATCCCACTCGAGTGCGTAAATTGAGTATCGCACGTAAATAGAATGCAATCGAGCCGATGCATGTATTTTACAGCGAATTGACCCATTTCGTCCATGGGGAATTTTGACGTGATTTAATTTTGTGATTTTATGTGATTTTATATAATACACGTATCGAATAATATCTGATATATAAAGAATTTTGGAATTTTTTATGCTTGCATGAAAATATATATATATACTTTGTTGTTAAATATATTTAATATATTTAAGTCTTAGGATATATGTACACGTTTGATGCATACGACAATTTTAGTGGAGTAGGTACAACGATACAACTGCGCTTGGAAAACGACGCAATGCAGATAACCACCAAACGTACACAGGATGCGTTCACAACGGCGAACCATGTAGCTACGTTCATATCACACTCGGCGTATCTTATGTGGAACGTTTATGTCGTCTGGAATGCATTCGTTGTGGGCGTGCAGCTAGTTATTAAAATTGCGATACAATCTTGCTAACCTAGCCGCTGCTGAGACTAGCCATTTTTTTTTATACGAGACTTGATATATGAAGATTTTGTGAAATTAGCCGGAAACGGGTTAAGTTCGTCCTATGAACGGAAATGAAGGATTTAAAGAAAATTGATTGCTTTCAGTGTAATCGACAATACTTCACATTAGTGATGACCTTACTTTGCATAACGTTTCGGATAATTATAATTGTTAAATTTTTAATAATAAATAAAAATGTTTTTCTTTATAATTTCCCCAGAATATATTTCCTATAATATTTTTTTTTAGTATTTATTCATATTTATTCAGTTACACGTCATGTCTGCATTCGCGTAATGTCCCACGGTACACATTGCGCGAACGTGTCCTGCCGAATCTGTGAGATTGATCGAAACTGATCGACACTAGAACGAATATAGGTATTAATGCATCGAGATGCAAACTGCAATGCGTGTCGAGTGGGCCCGGCGTATTGGGAAGCGCGTGGGGCCAAGGGGAGGTACCTTTGTAATTCCCGCCTTCATCCCCACTTCCGGGACAATTTGCGGTCATGTATGAGAGTGGGGGATTTCCGGGGTCGCGCCTGTCGCTAGGCTGCACCGTGCGTCTTGTATACAGTGGCGTAAGGTATAAGGTCTGCATATGAAGATTGGTTGGCTTTCATTGAATTCACATTATGGCATCAGGGTAATCCCACAATGTGGTTGCAATGTTTTCCATTCCATTTATACATCTTTTATTCATGTCCAAATAACATGATGTAAAAAAACTTGGAATCCACCCAGAGCCCATTACCAATAGAGTCTGTTTGTTTGTTATTATAGAATAAAAAATGGTCATAGTAGTATATCTGTATTTCTTTCTTTATTATATAGTGATATATATGGGGATATAACAACTATTTTAAAAAAAGGCACCGTGCATCTACAATGACTTTTAAAGTATTATGCATTTTTTTTTATGCGTATATTTACGATCCTATAATAATAACCGGGTATATATCGTTGATATAATTATAAACGTGTACATATCGTTGATAAGGATACTTTTTCCACATTGACTGTAAAATATAGCCCAACTATGTTATTCGTAGCAGTATGCATCGCGAGTAGGTTCACTTTGGTTCCTTAGTTTCCTAGTGAACACGAATCGAAAAAAAGGAATGTCTCTCCATTTCAAAGGCCTATCAGCAATCCTGAAATGCAACTTCACTCGTTGGCAATTCATCAGCGTAATCATTCGTTTTTTTAACGACGGTTATCTCACACAGCAACAAGATATTTCATTTTTCCAACAACTAAATTATGAAAGCCTACAATGCATCTAGTTGCATGCATGTTTCATGCAATTGGCTATGCACTTGTAATATAAACCCTCTTTAATATTTAATTAAATATAAGAAAAAAATTGTACATAATTTTATAATTGTTACTGCACCGATTCCATTACTTTGTTACTACCATTTTCAAAAAATACATCACAGCTTTTTTTTTTTCAAAAATTCATCTTATCGTTCAAGATTAGGAAAGAATAAAGTATCAAAGAGACTGATGTCAGTTGAAACACGAATGAAATCAAAACCCAACATTTATTGGTAGTGAACAAGTTATAGTCCACCGATCAGCTGTATTGTTGTAATTAAAAAAATGCCACTAAAATTTCACAAGAAAGGTCTATAAACTTCATCGACCATATTAATTCAAGTATAATTCGTTTATGTCTCAGCCATTACCAGTCTCCCTACGTGTGTTGTTAATAATGGCGGTACAATTATGAAATAGGTAACTTAGCTAAGTACACTGTTCATCTGATACGCAGGTAGATATAGACATATATAGGTGCTATAGACTCGGTTTGATCAGATATACCCACATGTAGGTGTGGATAAAAAGTTAGAGGTTGATGTATACCACGAATACGTGTACTATGGTACGCATGGATTTATGTCTCTGGCGTGATGCGAATTTTACTGTTTTATTCTTTAGGGCGCTTTGATTTATACGTAGTGATTCTGAAAACGCAATGATTACAGAGGGTCGATAGTCATCCGATCTCTCTTCGTAAGACGAGCGCACAAGGTAAGTCGACACTATGTTAGAATCATATTTTAACGCTCAATCCTTTTAATATAGAAAAGTTTCTGATACGTTACAGCTGCGTTTTTCTGAATTATAAAAATTCGCAACAATAACGTACGACGTCGTTTGGCATACTTAACGTATAAACTGCAAAATTTCCAAGTAAAATATATGACTTGACTGCTAGTGAAAACTCTTATCTATTATACGGTTGCGTTTGGCATTCGTTCTTTTATGTTTTCATGGTTCCAAAGACTCGCTATACCTATTCCTTGCTTGTTATACGTCACTACATAAAGCATTTCCTTAGGGTTCGCGGGAGAAAGGAAGGAATTAGTATGACTTAAAAATAAGAAAAAAAAATTAAGTGTCTGATAAATGGTATGGCACAGCTATGAATTTACATATTCCTTAATTTGTCCTACTTTTTTTTCTAACACGTATTACATGTACAAACGCACGAGTCGTTGTCGCTGCCAACTGGTAACCAACCCAGAGTAATTAATGCACTTTTTGATATTGACTATTCACTGAGCGACATACGTAACTCGCGATTGATAAAAGTCGCAGACTGAAACTATGCGTCGGCTCGATCCCTCTACAGACCTGAAGAATATACACAGTGGGGAACGGGTTCCAATGGAATCTTGCTACACCGGCTGCTTGCTCGGCCCAATTATACCGATCTCAGCTGACTGGCCCTATCAAGCTCACTACCCTTTCCTGTCCCCAAATAAAAATGTGGTGCAGGTTGGTTCATAAAGGATGCATCAACTTACAGTTGACTTGTTGGACAGTAAAAGCCAGCCACCTACATGGGTCCTCCAGATCTTGAACTCTGAGAAATTCTTTTACTGCGAAGAACAACAAAAATACAGCAGCCTTGCCGTGACCACGAAAAGGGAAAGAAATAAAATAAAGAAAACCAGGTGGGTGGTATTCCTAAATATTAAATACGAGTCTGTTCGCGGCTACGGTGTTGAAATTTGTGTTTACAATGATTTGAAAGACATTTGCCGCACGACGTGCAGATCGTCAGTAAAGAAGCTGATCATGATTTAAAAAACTGATATATGAGGCATTCATAAATATATTAATAGCCATTGGACAGGAAGAAAAGTATGTATTTGTTTCGTGGCGCTATGGCAGCTCCTAATGTGCTCATAAATATATCTACTTGTGTCTCGGCGTGGGCCTGAGTCCGTGTTAGGTCGTAATATGAGCCTAGCATCTGCTTCTATGAATAATCATTAAAAGTACGTAAATAATAGAATACACGGGTATGTTGATTTATACCGCTACCTATTATATATATTATTCACGAAATCATTTAAAAAGTGAAGTATAAGCTGTATAACATTTATTTCCACGCTTAAAGCTATTTTTACAGAAATATCAGCCAAGAACCCCTGTCCCTATCTAAAACGATTCTTTGATCCCGATGAAAGAGTTCAGTTCGTTTTTCGACTCGTTCCAATTAGATAATTAGCTCTTGTTTCTTGAAGACAATCGTGCCGCAACCATACGTCGGGAATGTGTCGCCGAAAAAGCAGCAACCCCGGAAAGGATAATTCGACGGAAGATGAAGAAGAAGAAGAGGACGAAAGGTAGGTAGGAAGGAAGGAAGCAAAAAGCGCTAAGCGTCGGAAGGTAGGAGTGGCAGGTGGCGTCGGTAGGGTATAGCGTCGCGTTGCATCCTGTCGGACCTGTCTTTCTTACGTCTCTCAATGAAAATAAAATAAATAATTATCGACCAAGTGTCTTCGCTAATGAAAACGGTGTCACTCCGTTTTCGGTATCTTAAATGTCGTTCTTATTGCGGACCGATTATCCTCATTTATATAAGAGAAAATGTACTCGAGAGTTGAACATATGGATTTTACATCCTTACAAAGAGTTCTTCTTATCACGTTATAAATATCGTACCGTTAGCTCTTCCTTGTAGACGTGAGATAAAAAGTTGAAAAAAGTGGCCACTATAGCTACCGTGCAGATCCTCCCGTTAGAACGGCCGGCACGCGTCTCGATTAATCGACGTCACCCTCAGCATCGAAAAATGCCCAGGGCGGCTCTCGTTGTCCTCCTCGTCGCCGTGCGATCCGTTCTCGATAATCAGATGCGGCTGATCGGCCAGTTATCTTGTGGATCGCTGCACAAATTGGTGCCTATAATAACGAACCTGCTCGTTTGACTCGCTCTTCTTCAGGCGGAGCCGCAGCCTGCAGCATTAATCGTTCGCAATCGAAGCGCGTCTCTCCGGATCGGGCTAATTCGCGATGGCATCGGTGTTAGCTAAGTAGCCTGATTAAGGAACGCGCAGACCAAGATCGATGGGCCCCATTGATAAAACTAAGGCAGGCCCACTTTGCGTCACCTGCCAAATAGATTTTAGCTCTTATAAGTAAACGAACTCTCATTGATCTATTGATGGGTGAATAATAACGATAAATAATACATGCTTAAAGTATTTCATTCATTGGTAGGTGGTCCAGAATGATCTACTCCAATTCTGAAGTGTGACACTTATTGTCTTATGGTATTTTTACGTGCATCACCTTCTAATATTCAAATAACAAGCCATGAAATTAGTGATTCGAATCGAGTCGGTATAAGAGAAGAAGCAGGGGTCCACCTTGGGGCACGCTGCCTGCTGGGAGCGAGGTGTTCCTACCAACGACCAAGCAATGTAGTAACAAGTTAGGTTATTAATAGCCACTGTGGGATTATAAACGAGAATGATTCTTTGGCGTTGTTCATTTCAAAGGTATCGTTAAGGTTTACGCGTTAAGGAAGGTGACCCTCTTTCCCGGGAGCGTATGTACGTATATTGATATATTTCGAAAAAAGGATAAAAATTACATTGTGTCCCGTTACCGTAATACCTATGGTTGATCCAAGAAAATATCAGTGACGCTATGGATATTTCTCAAGTTCTTAGGATGTGTAAGAGAAGGCGTATGAGTCAACAGCTAAATCAAAAAGCAATTAAAAGTAACTCAGAGCAACATACGGCCGGGCGCTCGCTGTAAATTAGCAAGGTCGGTACATAAACATCGCGATTCTGGGGAGTCCTTGGTTTATGCTGGTATCAAATCTTGAAAGAATCGGCGCTGCTTTGTCGGAGTGCCCATTAACATTTTGCATAAGACTGTAACCTTAATACGGTGAGCCCTCTTACGCTAATATACTCAAAAACTATAGATATAACACTCTTTCAGACCATTTTATTTTTTCGAATAAAAATATTGTCATTTTTTGCAATAAAATTCATTTTCATCACTTGCTCTCGTCGTAAGTCTTCGTGGCTGATTTGTTAGTACGAATTATAAATTTAGTATAATTCGCCTGAAACACATGTATCCCAGTGTCAACCGGTGACACCTACGGTGCAAGAAGAGTAGGATGAGCATATACAGCGAAAGAGTAAGAGAAACTTCGTTTTCATTCGTGCAACAAACTTTTTGCATTCCTTCTACTATTTAATGCCGCAGTCGTATCACTAACAAATTATTCCAGGAACAAATTATTCTTGGAACAACGTGGCCGGGTGTAGTGGCCCTTTTCATCCGGCAGGGACACGTGTTAGTATCTCGGTGACTATCCTCACCAGAGTCATATCTTTTATATAGTAGACTTAAAGCCGGTCTTACACGAATCATCGGTTTACATTCGGCCGACTAGACCAATTGTTTACATGAAATATTTTCCATGGTACCTGCGACAGAAGTTCAGTTTAAATCGTGTTGAAACTTTTTGTCGAGGTCCGATCGCTGAACGTTCTCTCCGCGCTTCCGTTCCTATTATCGTTGCACTGGGTACTTTGCGTGCCACTGTTCAGCAGCCGTGTCTTCGGTAGGTTGCACGTGGAATATGAGGAAAGCGGAGCACGATAGGCATCGTTGTAATTAGAGACTCGAGATGAGATACGAGGATTCGTTTGTATTCACATTGGTAGTCTTATGTAGGCACAGACATCATGAATGGTTTATCCATTAAAAAGAAATGGAATATATTTTCTTATTTTATTCTCTCTGGCGAATAAACGTCGTTCATTCGGACCGTCTTTGGTAATCTGCTTAAGGACGTTTAAACCGCGTCGATTTGTCACGAGAATAGTGCGTATTTAAAAAAGGCAACCTTGTCGATCCTTTTTCGGGATTTAATTCCTGGAGGATCTTACGGGACTCACGGTATAGGCGCCCTGAGGAGATCCGGTATATCTCGCAGTGGGTGACTTCCAGCACTGATACTCCGATGCCAAGATCCTCCGATACTCCGATCGTTTGATACTCTGATACACCATCACCATCAGGTTCCCCGTCAGCGAAGTAAACGTAGCGGGGGCCAGTTTTGCACGTCTTCGCCATAAGTAGGAGGCGCTGGCATCCCCGTGCGTCTGTAAATAGCTGGAACGGCGTCGATGTAACACAAGAGCGCACTATCCGTTACGAGTGACGACGTTTTTACGAGCGGCTCAGATTGTAATTCAAATATTTATTTGCCGCGGCTCGTTTGGGGCTGGTTTACATCTTAGAGGAATTGGGGTGGGGCTGAGAATTAAAAAAAGGGGAGAATGCCACACGCTGCGTCAGACCCGTACGTCATCCCCGGGGTGCGAACCCCAAGATCGAGTTGCTTTATGGATTAGATATCGATTTTCTTAAAGATCCAATTCACTCGTGCTAGAACTTTTTTTATATATATATTTTTTTTTATACTTTAGGAAGGGTTCTTATCGTATCTGGCTTCTTTTCTTGACAACATGTCAGTAGTTTATATACGAAATAGTGCCTCTTCTTCAGCTTTCCAGAAATTCTACAGGACGTTCGTCATTGTCAGTGACTCGGTTCGTGGTTCTCACATTTAAATGAATAATGCACTCGGAGGAGTCTGTAGGAGGGATGAATTTTTACGTTGTTTACATCGACTAATGACTGGGAATCTCATGTAAGATCAACTTCTCTTAGATCATCGTAAAACACTTTTGTTGAATTTCGTTTAGAACACATGGGGTACCCGAGAAAACAACGGAACACTGTTACTTGCTTTATAGTTAGAAAAAGTGTCAGCTTACCTACGCAAGACTATTCGATTAAAAGGTATCGGTAAGGCATGGGATTGTCCTATATTTTTCTAACATACAATCCACGTAGAGCGATTTGATAAAGACCACAAGAAGACGCCAATGAGACAAAAATCAGTTCAAAAATTTGTTTAATACTCAATTGACATAAGAAGTATTTGATCGAGACCAAAGAGATATACACGAGATTGTTCTGAGACAACTCTGATACTTTAGCACATTTAACCCTTGACTATCAGCCTGCCTGAAGGCATACCCAAAGAGGAGTTATTACTACGGAACTACTTAAATCTGACTAATGCATTAGCAATTACGCAAACTTCTATATCTATATAGGCCAGTAAATACAAAACTCACGTAGAAAGAGTGCATGATGTGATTGGAAGATCGTCAAAGCACGCAGCTCCTACCATTCTAGTACGATGCATTTCTTGTCTGCGTATTACGATAATACAAGGCTAACATGAGAAATTAACATTCGAAACTCCTCGCTTAGTATTTAACTAATTGCGTGATATTCAACGGAGCGCATCAAGGTGTAAGAGAAGTAGAAACCCAGGAGGAAGAAGAAGAGAACAGAAACAAGTGAAAATGATAGAAGAAGAAGAAACGACGAAAAAAAAGAGCAAGAACAGCAGTCAGATAAACAAAAGAATTTTATTTAATTTAAACCAAATTGACCGAGGGAATCTGCCACATGAAATATATCTGAAAGACTTTATCAGCGTTACGTTGTCCATGTTAATAATAAGACACGCGCCTTACAGATACGAAACTATAATATCCTAAGGGTTCGTGCATAGTAGCCAATATAAATATCGCGTTACGACTCAAAGTACTCACAATTAAGTTAGCTCTGCACTCAATGTTTTTTACCGCGTGTCGGCTTCCCCATTTGCGTTATTTATGCCGCATTCATACTAAACGAACTGTACCGCAAACGAAGCACCTGCAGTCAGTACTTCTTACCTTCATAGCAGCGCGAGGCTTATTATTTCTACGAATTACCAGTAATTAATACTATCCCTCGGTCGACGTCATATAACGTAGGTTTTGCCGTATCGTAAACGCCGTGATAGACGTTTAACTGGCTTCTCACAAAGCGATTAATCCCGCCTACGGTACATACATCGTGAACGTTTAAAGTGGTAATCGCAAAGGGTGCCAAGCTGGATTTCATATTATAACGTAAGACTGTGAGGCAAAAAATTTCTTAAAATGGAATTCCTTTCGCCTTATACATCTTTGTAAAAGAAGATCCGGGGCACGCAATGGAATTTCTTATCTCTTGATGTAATACGCAATTATATTTCTTCGCGCGGTCCGAACAATTCGGACTTGACGTATATGTTGCACGAGGCGCAAGAATTCAAGATGATACACGGTTAATTCTATATTCACCCCTGCTTCCGTCTGCTTCGTCATACCAAACTTTTTCCGAACATAACAATTACCATGCCTGAGGTGTGCCGCGCCGCCCGGCGCAACGGACAACACCATAAAGCACGCGGTTATTGCTCCGTAGAGCCATAACAATTAGGATCGTATGTGAGTAGGGTCCGAACATGGAGCATCGCGCATCGTTGTAAATATACTGCAACATTGGTAATGAAGAAAGGAGCAAAAAAGGAATCGACTAATCTCACCATTCATTCCTTCTCTACCTTCTTCTTTTTATTCTTTTGGATACTCTACACTATACACAGTATTCGACGGATGTTATATAGCTATACTGTTCCTTGACTCATCTTCTTCTTATTGTTCTCTTTTTTTGGCGAGGAATCTTCAGCTGTCTTTGACGTAGCGAAACAAAACATTTCCTGGTCAATTAAAGTTCCTTTCCTCTTCGTATCGATTTGATATTTCATGCGAATGTAATTTTGGGATATTTCACGTAAAACGTCATAGGATTAATGGAAGGTCTCACACGAGGGTGATGAATGAAAGAATTATTAGCCTGAAAGGAAACCCTTTTCCCACGGTCAGCTAATACCGATTAAAAGCTGATTCGCTGAGTTCATTAAATCAGACTGATTCTCCCCCAGGGCTCGAGCAATTGATCTCGTACTGAGGAAATTGATATGTGGGTGCAATTGCACTTTCAGATCAGACTCATAAATCAGAGTAGTGTAATCGTAATAGATAAGCCTTTCTGAACGAATAACAGTTAACATACTATATAGTATTAGTTCTAGCAGCTGATTGTCATAGCCCGCAAATATTTTACCCACCATAATATAGCTTTGGCCAATTTAGACGCCTGGTTCACTATATCCTCCTACGGGATAAGTAGAGTGTTAAAGGAGCTGGCAGGTCGGCAGAAGGCAGCCAACAAATAAATAAGTATAGAAATCAAAATAACGAAGAGTAAAGGCAGTTGGATCAGAGGGCCGATCGTGTATGTGCATCTGCCGGCGTGCAGTGTGCCTGGCTCAGCCAGTTTCGATCCAGCAGTTGAATTGCTCTTCTTTTATCCATCGGACGGTTGCTTAATAGTCTTAAACCCATAATTAGAAGCTGCGTTTAATGCCCGGTATTAATTATTAATGCTACTCGTACGCGTGCTTGCCAGTCTTTGGTATATCTATTAAATCGATTATGCTACCATATGTAGTTGACACTTGCAAGATTGCCTTAACACTTATTTTCTCTTATAATAATTAGATTGCGATAATTACAATCTTATAATCCCAAGGTGTTCATCCGCCCAACTGGCATCTTTTACGAATCAAGGTCATAAGACAATGGAATTAAATTGTTCAGTGAATATAAATTGAATCAGACTTCTCCCAGTGGGTCTGATTATCAAATTTATTAGATAAAGGATTTATCCAAGTTTTTTTTTTAAAAGCTAACTTCACAGCACATCTGCTCCCCGTGTCAGAAATTCCGTAGATGAAATAATGATATAAATATCGATTATTTATGCGAATGTTATTGGTCGTTTGTTTGTTTGTTCCTGGTGCACTTACGTAACACCGTAAAACAGAGAGCAAGCTCCCTCGTAGATCACAAGCGAAAGTCACTTTAATCTTTCATGCATTTCTCGTTGCTTCGGTTCGCTTTGTCGGGTGTTGTCTTGTTCCCGCTTCACGCGCTTCGTACATTTTTCATTGTCAAAACTTGGCAAACAGGTGTCTCATCCGATCCACATTCTTTAAGATTCAACAAGTTCCCCTTTATTTTAATCCCGTTGAATCTGATATCAATCGTCGTGCCATTTTATCTACCTGAATCGTGTAAGATCACGATTCTTTCATAAGGAGAGGATGATAAACCAATAAGGTCTGATTAAATGATGATAACAATTATTCATATGTTTTTTTATTCTGAGAATTATGCCGATTAAAATGACAAGTGCATATACCGTGTCATTATTTAATATTATGCCGAAAATACTGGATTCATTATTGATAGTCTTAATCAATTACGTATTTACGTCATTCGATACCTATAATGCTGTTATCAGTGTTTATAAATTCTAATTATTCTAAAGTTATTTCGGCTATACCGTAATGTTAACTGTAGCTCGTGTAATGTATACTAAGTCTGTACTATCTCCAGCTTATTTTTGCGCCACAGGCGTTAACCTACTTTTAAGCGCTGTGAGTAACATTCATGATTGAAATCATTAATATCACCTTCGATAGCTCAGTTGGTAGAGCGGTGGACTGTAGTTGGAAAGTAATGCAAAAGAGACATCCATAGGTCGCTGGTTCAAATCCGGCTCGAAGGAGTTCTTTTGCCACTGAAATTAAACCAGGCACGATATTACATCCGCTTAATGAAAATAGTATCACGAGTCATACTGAACAGAACCCGATGTATCGAGCTATAAAAGTACCGAAATGAAAAGTGCGTTTCTCCTGCATTAAAGAAATACAAGCCTAAAAGACGCAGAACACTGTCGATCCGTATCCAATTAAGTACGAAAGAATAAGAAACTTGGACGGCGCGAATTAAAAGCGTATAATTTAACCGACGAGTCAAGGTACCTTAGCCTGTTACGGTACGGTCCCCTCGTACATAAACATATTACCCTTGACAATGTAAAAGCAGGTAAAAGTACATTTATAATAAAAACTAGAGACTTCACAGTGATACCGTGACGACGTAGGATAGAACAACAATCAAAAGCAGCAATATTATACGAATTTAACGTAATTTAAGAATTATTTGTCACACCCATAAATCATTCAATGCATTCAGCAAGGAACTCTTTTCGATACATTGAAAGAATGTATAACTATTTTTCTAGTTGGCATATCACATGCCTACTTCTTCTGGTGACATACCTATGTGAAAGACAAAGATAAAAAAGTGATGGCGGTAGGAACTAAAGGGTTTCAAAAGGGTTCCTGTCGTTTGTACCCTAGCGCCTTATACGCGCGTTCATTTGCGCGTAATCTTCGCTCGTAAATCCATCGCTAAATAACGCGTTTGGCGTTAGCCCTGGTAACGCAGGGGACGTGGGGTGAATGAAGCCACTCATTAAGTAAGACGTTGCGGCTGGTTTATGCGACTTCGGAAGTTATTCTCCGTGCGTGTGCTTATGACCACGCCCGCCCCTTGCATAATGAAACCAAAACGCGTGTGCACCTATGTACACATATGCTTCGCGTACATACATATTCTACGAGAAGGTCGTGCTAAAAATGTTCTCCATGAAATTTACAACGCGCACACTTTCACCGTGATTATTAGGTACTTTCCGATATACATATATCTTACATTACCCTAGTACCTTACCTAGTTACCTTGGTTACACTTTAAGCATATCCCTAGACACTTGCATTAGCTGGTATCACTATCGCTGGCGACACAACTTTTCTATAATATGAAAAGACCTGTATAGGTATACTATACGGTAAAAACTCGAGAACCTTGGCAAACCCATTATTTGGCAAAAAGATCTTAGTACCTTTTTTGCATGTGCACTTGAATATCGCCCTAATTACATCTAAGTGCCTTGTCGCGCTTGCTTTCTTTTCTTTCTCGTTTAAATGATAAGTTTATATCGAGTATATAACTATGTACTTCCATCGTTATATTATCATTGATATATGGCTGCTGCCTCGATAGCACCGTATGTTTATTGCAAATTGTTGTGGAATTATTCTAATGTGATTTTTAAGATGCCGCGAATGACCGTTTTTACGTGCACTCGTTGGCTGTACTGAAATCTCTAAAATGCAATCGGCGAATGATACACTTATGGAATCCTTCGGACAGATGTCTTTGCTGTGTTAGACTAAAGCCGAAAGAGTTGCGGCTAACCCGTGGCTTAGATGCTATCGGCAAGTCAATAATCATTTGTCCGACGATGATGTCCGCCGCACGATTACGGGTTTCTCACTGCAACGGATATTTGCATGCGCTATCTACCATCGGGTTTTATGTAGCGGCTGTTTCGTACAGGCGTAATGACTCTGGGATGGTATCATCACATTGAGAAAGTCTTCATTCGAACGCCGTTCAATCGATTGATCTGTACCAGGGATCCACTCTGCATCTCATATGAATGAACTGGGTATCAAAGGTCATCGTATTGAATAACATCGCTAAGAGACTCGCAAACATGTGCTGAAATCTGTCAGTAAAATATATTCATTTTGTAATATTTGATGCTGTTCGTTTACCTAATCGTCATTAAAAAAATGTTTACGAGTCAATGTATATTTAATAGGCGGCTATATTATCATAAGACGTAACGACCAGGCGGTTGCGTAATACCTAATCGCGTGTGATATTAGCGGATGAACAAGAGGCTGTGAAACGAAAAATAATAAAAGTACATACGACTCAAAAGTGCTTGATTAAAGGTCGATTAAAGGCGGCGCCCACGGTGTCGATTCGTGCGACGAGTATCTCTATAGGGCAACGGCTTTTTCGCGTCTATATAGTATTGATCCAATATACATGTGGGCAATAAATATCGTCGCGTAAATGCACGAGACGACGCGAGGGCCCGATGCGAATCTGCTTTTGATAAATGCGAAGTCGATACGCGGTGTTCGCGAATTTTGCAAAAAGGACGATCCACAAGAGTCATTAAGAGGAGACGAAGTGTGTTGGAACGGGCTTCTGCGCTTGTGTGCGCGCGCGTTCCTTTTAAGTCGTGGAATCGCACGACTTTTCGGGCGAGTTCAACGAGCCAAGAGCAGATTCCTTCGATCCGCAAAGTCTGCACCTGCCTTATGGGCCCTCATGAAACTAGTTGTCTGGGCCTGACATTACGGCGGGCCCTGTCGCCGACCCCGTAAAATGTAAATCGGCAGTCAGGTGGCCTTGTCTCTTGTATACACCCATTAGCATTATTGAGGATGCGAGACGGACTATACCGCAGGGCCTTACCTCGTTACCAACTATTCCTATCTTACCGACTGGACCTAATATGGCCTTTGACCCCATAATTTCACAATACTTCTTATAAAATTACAACTTGTCATTCCGCCTCTCCTGTGCCTTTACTAACAACTTATAATACGTAAGTAACATATATTTTATGACGACTCACTATTTACTTCATTTGCACTCTTATATTATTAAATATGGTTGACCTTGTAATTAAATTCTTAAGACTGCATAAACGTGTGAGTATTACCACAAGAACTTATTTTTTTTACTGACAAGGCAACCGCATAAAACGTATGTGAGGACTTAAACCGGATTCACGTTACAGGTCCAGTAGCGTTATGCGGAAAGTAATTTTTTGTAACAAAAAAAAAAGTTTTCGTGGAATGTCTAAAATATTAATTAGATACGTGCTATGATGCCCTTTGTACGTCAGACCATCGTGTGATATGAACAAATTAGCTTTATTACGAGATACTCTAACGATTCCTCGTATAAGATGGACTATGGCGAGATAACGAGGCTTAAGAGCGCTAATTAATCTTATTGTTAAAATACAAGCGTCATTGATGTCACCGTACACATAATGACTATAGTACGATTGTATCGTAAGTGCCTGAAAGCAGTACGCAGCTTCATCCTTTTAAGTGCAGCTGGCACGTTGATTTATACCGGGTGGCCAGGTGACTCCGAATTCAATGTTCCTCACTATAGGTGCTTACCTGTCACATCGAAATGAGTGCAATAAGGCTCTGGAGAAGCTTCCACGTCAATTAGAACTATTATTTCCAAGACCAATGACTTTTATGGTGACTCTTATGGGTTTCATTAAGAAAATGTTATAGCTTTACTAGACATTTATAAATATATGTATACTGCAACGGGGTTGAGTATTGATGTGAATATCCAGAGGAAATTCAAGTGATATAAAATGGTAAAGAATCATTTATTTTAAACCATCGCGCAAGTCCTGCTGTTTTTTTAAGCACTGCACCTAAATGGCGTCACCCGACAATTAAAGTAGCTCTCGATCGTTAACTCTACCGTACTAAATGGCCCACCGGCGATGCGGAATTGTCCAAGCCACACCTCTCTTGGTCGTCCAACTTTATATTATCACTGTTCGAAAAGAAAAAAAAAATAGATATAAATTTTATTCGATTTATATATCAAGACAGCATACAATTTTTACTGATGAAATAATAAATATATCATTAATATAATTAGAATCGCTTTCTGATCACTGTATAAGAAATGATATAGAATCCCGTGATTAGCTGAATATCGTGTATGACTTACGGTATAAAAAAATTAAATATAATTACAAAAGTGATATGCTGCAATCGTATATTCATTATTTATAACTTCTTACTGGTTTCTGTTGCAAGGAATCAAAATTATTATAATCTCTATACACTAAGACATAAAAGCGTGTCGGATAACGTGTCTTGAAATAATTATCAGTAGCATTAATTGCTGAAAGGTCATCAAGGCATAAATAGATGTTTACGATCAATTTACAAACGCTTAAGCAGCTCTTCGATCAATAGATTCTTTTATGTTGAATATTACTAATATTTATGATTGGCAGCACATATCCTACGGCTTAATTAAGAACGAGCAGTTTACGATTCTTCTACGAAGTCGCTAAATAAAAGTTTAATACCTCAAGCATATTCGATATATATTGGTGTTTCGTATGTTTTAATCTTTTTTTTTTAATCTATTCTCTCTTCACTCTTCCCTCTTTTTTCCTCTATATCGACTGCTAACGTGCAAGATATATAACGCGTGGTTATGAGGATCCGCCCTTCTCGTGTTCCCGAAGGATCGACACCCTGGCAAAAGCTCCGGGCCAAGTGGATTCTACTGCAATCAAGATGGCGAGGCAGGACTTGGCAAATAAAGATCCCACAGTACTGATCTTGACCTTACGCGATTCACGAGATAATCGCGAAAAATATATTTTTATAAAAAACCATCAAACATATATTATCTAAAAAAATTTTCAGCGCCGACTTTAATAATTTATGTATCTTCCTAAAATCTTATAATATATTTCAAAGAGGCTGGTAGATACTTCTTTTTTTTTTGCTATTTATAAACATTGACTATTGCAGCTACTGCTTTTATCACTAGGACTAATTAGCCCCGAAAGAAAAAGGCTTTCATTAGGCCATTCTACGAGCACTTTAATGACGTAATGACTTCTTAATACGTGGTGTCCGACACATCGTATCCCATAGAAACAGGAACCCGTAGTTCGTTATCATTGTAAAAAAAGACTCGTAATAGAGATATTTAGTGATTCTAGGGATGATTTCAATGAAAGGTTTTTTTTACGAGCGTGACAACAATATTTATTCTTGTATCGAGCAGCCCGATGCTTATGTTTCGAACACTAGTTTGAAGACACACTTGCGCAAACGACACGTAATCAAACTTTACGACCGGTATAGATATAAGCAGTCTTGAGGATTCGGTGACTGATACTTCTCATATACAGGCCTCATCTGATTGTGTTGAGGAATTATCGGAAACGATATCTTCAGATGCTCTCTATTATCTTATCCCTGATGTTTTCACACACAGTCACCTCGGTTCTCTAGTTTCTTCGAATAGATAAGATAATATCCTAGTCCCTTGACATTCAATTAACGATCATTCTTGAAGAAAGTAATTATGGAAAGGAAACAGTACGTACCTATTGCCCATTTGTGTGTGTATCAACTGTCTGTTAGGTTAGGTTAGGTTTAACCAACGGACGCGGTCGATTAAATTGCTCAAATTATTATTGTGAATTTCTCTAGTTACCTTTCACCTAGTTTCCGAGAATTTCATAGAGAATTGGAGATTGTCATGTTACATTGGAATTCCAATGAAAAGGAGCTCATGGTACCATTCGTCTTATTCAAAGCGGAAGTTCTTCTCGGTATGGCCAATTATATTTAATGCGAAGTAACGTACATTCCGTAAATATAATACCACATATATATATATACATATATATAAAAGTGTAAGTGATTTAAATAGATGCTATATTACATCCGGATATTTGGATCAGTGATTATTACAAAAAATCCAAATTAGCCAGTGAAAATATTCGTTGTCGTAATCAAGCAAAGCTGGCTATAGTCATTTGATATAATACAATATACAAGATAGCTTATTATTCAACCTTAATAATATATTATAACGCTTAAGATACGCGAGACCACCTTGCTTCTTCTTATACCTACTCATATAACTCTGACCCTATACGTGCAGTAAAGGGGACTCGTTTTTTGTGCAAGGACGATTCTTTATAATATCTCCCCCGAACGTGTTAAGAGTTTGAGAACGCAGTTGAGAAACGGTAGCGCCATTATTCCCGGTGGTCGTTACGCACGAGATATACGTAACGATGTGATTTTTCAACATTCTTCAGCGTCTCTTATTCGCGCGAGAATCTCTGCCTTTTTATTATTATACTTGTTCCTTTTTATTCTTCTTTTCTTTTCGTCACCCATCCACAGCCAAGTTTTCTTCCACAGTCGAGAAGACACCTTGTGCGTCTCGGTAGGTTTAGTATCCACACGAATGTTCTGCCAGGACAAACTGCTCTTGCAAAATCAGCTGCTCCCTCCTTCCCGTTAGCGCATAATTGTTTCGATAATCACAGTGTGCAACATGCATGCTGTAGATCGCTGATTCCTTGCACATTAGCCGGCTAATGACTGTCAGTGACTGATATACCTAAATGACGAACGTACATCAGCCGCTATTTACGAGTATACCGAGCGATGGTATTGGTGGCATCAGGATATCGCGATATTCGCTCGATTAATATTCGTTTCTCGTAAAATCTCAAAACGGATCTTGAATTTATAATTTGCAAAAAATAATTAGCGAATCGTTTGAGCATTTATCATAGAGTACAGTGCATATACTACGTATGGATATTTATCATTTTTATTTCTTTAATTTTTCGTGTAAACTCAGCGTAGGAGGCAGATCAACTGGATCGAATGTTATATGTGTTATAGAAAAATTGTGCGTAGGAACGCTTGAGCGTCACTGGCGAAGCGATTAATTAATAAAATTTCGTGGTATGGCTTTGTCGGTGTCCAGAAATAGAGCGGGTTTTATTCATATGGAACGAGGGCCACACGCGTGTCGGTCTCTTGTCTATACTTGATGTACGAGTCTTCTTTTGAGTAATTCCGCTTCGTTGCGCGACGAGGTATATAAAGAGACCGCCCCCCTCGAAGACAAAGCTGAAGACTCCCACGGAAAGCAGCACTTGTAGAAATTACTGATATTCGGAACGCTAAGACGTCGTTTAACAACCATGAACATTGGGTAATCGGCTAACCCGCTTCTCACCCGTTTCTAGACTGTTTAATTTAAAAAAAAAAAGGAAAATTAACGGAAATTGGAGAAATTTAAAAAATGCTAATTATTTTGTTAACATTAATTTTCGTATAGTTTCAATATAGAGAATCTACAGGCAATTTGGATGGACGTAATGTTTTCTGTATATAAAATTGATATTTCGGTCCCAGTGTATCTGACACGTATAGCATTAAGTAACAAGCGATTAAACACTTCGAAAAATTTTAAGACGCTTTCAAGGTTGGCGTGTTTTGGTAAAATCAATCAACGAACCGAGGCAGCGCTAAACGTGTAGTAAATTAATTTGCATTTTGTAGAGTATACTGTACGTATATACCCTTCTTTTAATTCTAAGGGAAAGTCCTTGCGATACGAGGGAGGTCCCAAGGCATTAGTAACCGTCACCAGTAGCTGCATGGAAACCATACATTAGTTTCCGTCACCTTACAAGTTTAATCGATAACGTACAGCCAGTTCAACATTTGTTCTCGTACGTATAACCCATGTAAACACTCAAGAAATTTGACGCCGCAAAAACAAAGGTTTTGGATACCAAACAAGAATAACGTAACGTTCGAATAATATAGTACAGGCAGAAAAAAAAAAAAAAAAACAAAAATTATTAAACCTTCGACTATTTCTTCGTAAAAACTAAATAAGTTTCAACGAGAAATTGTCTAGACGGCAGTGATGACGAAAGTTCTTTTCAAAGAAATTATTCATGTATCACAGTCAAAAGATTTTTCCTCGCGTGAGTAAAGTTTACCGTTTCCGTTTTTTGCCCCATCCAAAGACTCATAAAAATCAGTCTCTAGTCTCTAGGTAGATAATAAGCATATATATATTTATTTCCACATAATCGTAATCCACCTATCCAATTCAGGTTTATCAATACATAAAAAATTCTTCCGTGTTTTTACATTTATTCATTATACCCATAGCTGGAAACATCACGAGCTATCATCGACTGGATCAGTAGTAGCGAATGATATTACCAAAGTGTCGTGTAAGCGTATAATAGTGTCTACTATGAAAATATGTACCTGATAAAACATGACGCCCTCTTATCATGCTCTCTCGACATAGTACAGTACCAGCTAACTTCCTGGATCATACATGATAAAAGAGTCGATTGTCACCGTCGTGTAATAAGAATCCATGAAACAATTACACTCTTTCGTATCCAATTCATTATCAATAAACCCATTGAATAATGCCAGAAACATTACAGTAAATACCAGGAGCCTTGGACGCAGACATGTTATCAATACTTTTTCCTTTCGGTCTTACCTACCTATGTAGGATATACCTGGATAAAACCCCTATAAATAAAATCGATCAAAGACCCCAAGTTCTTCCTATATTATCCCTGTAAGTCTCTCGACTAACTGTACTACGAACTTGACAGACTTGAATTCGTCACATGACAAGTGTAGCACGTAATACGACTGCATTGTCTTATAAATGGGATAATATTTCTTTTTTTTTCTCTTTGTTAAACACATCCCTCTAGTTTCTCTTGAAGCTAAAGTTAGACAGACATGCTGTCAGTGAAATGGCGAGGAAAAGCGTTCGACTTGTCAATGTCGTAGAACTTTGCATTAGTTGTACTGGCTGGAAGAGCAAGGACTGAAAGATAAGAGAAAGAGAGAGAAAGAGAGAGAGAGGAGAGAAACAAAGGAGGATAAGAAATGGTGAAAAAGTGGTAATAGAAGGGATGCGCTCCGCCCAGACTGGTAATAATTCTACTCGGTATGCTCGACCAGCTGGTATATCGGTTCTTAGCACCTTGTGCGCATTGGACATGTCATGTGCGCACGCTGAAATGAGTAGCTACTACTCCTCTGGCTTTGGCTTTGAATGAGGGGAGGAGCCTCGCGCATTGCCAACGCAATTACCCCCATACTATTCCCACTATTCCCCGGCCTACCATGCAGATCCTGTACACAACGGCGCCATCTTGCTCGCGTGCATACTCATTTGTTTTTCCGATTTTTTACCTTTTTACCCTGTCTCGTTACTCCGTTTTGCTAGAGCCTATAGCGTTCGAGTATCTATCCCTGCAAATAAACTGGATCTTTTTTTTTTTTTCATTCTTATCGATGACATTATATTCAGAATTTTTTGTATTTATCAATTACGCCTAAAGAATTTTTCGATAACATGTATCAAGAAAAATGATGTTTTACTATATATATCATGGAATACTATAGTCTTTCGTAATAACTCATTTTATTTATATTAATATAGGGCTCGGTTTCCTATGCGATATATCTCATTAGTGCTCTTAAGGGTTCGCGTGAATGCAAATAGATATAGTGACGTTACGTGAAAAAGTATGGGCCTTTTAAAATGTCATAAAAAATCGATGAGTTATACGAGGGTCTTTGAACGGCGACACGCTAGTCACGAATTAAAATTTTATGATAACAGCTCGTACTGTAACGGTATACCGAATCATTTATTTCTTGTACATCGTTGTGGATATTCTGGTAGATATTATATTAACGAGAATATATATAGATATATAAGGAACGTTCGTACGTTATAAATGTGCTTGTTTGATTTTTACTTAGCAGGAATGAAGCATAGAACTATAAGGCTACCGTGATAGCGAGATAACGTATGTATAATGTCAGAATTTTCCGGCATTGACTCCCGTGGGAAATCACGGTTGCGTCATGTTACGTCACGTAATCCTATATCAAGATTTGAAAATGGCATTAACGGAACATTTCTATCAACGCGTACAATCGTCAGGTCTTACCAGTGTTCTTACGCAGTGTTATTAATTTTATACCTGACGCAAATTTACATCCTACAAATTCAATCTGGTCACGCACGAGAGAACTGACGTACAAGTTGCAGATCGACAAGAAATTAAGTTGACAGTTGCCGGATGTCAAGTTTCTGTCTTTTATCAGATCCTTTCCAACATTTCCAAGGATACTTCAAGTGCCTTATCATTTTGTTTATCTGCAGCAAAAGAAAAGGATTAGATCGAAGAGCACTTTCCTAGAATCGAGTTTGCGTGGCTACAAGATCTATGTGAAAAATTTGTAAAAACTTGTTTCTTCAGGTAAAACCAACTTACTGTCTCAATCAACTTGCTCGTTATTACATCTCATGTTGAATAATTTTCGAATTTCTGCACTATTTAAGTCTTGAATAATATATTGTACAACTTTGTATATAGTGATATATGTATATCCAAGAAAAGATGGTGACTCTAATCGTTCTTAGGAAAGAAAAAGAAATATAAACATGCCGCACCTTCGTCTTTTCTAATCATGGATATCAAGAAATATGGTAGTCGGGTGTAAGTAAAAAAAAAACTACCGAAGGGAAAAGAGGAAGAGAAAAAAGGAATATCAGCTTTCGATAATTTTCCTTGAATAGCCAACCTAACGGAAGCCAATTTGGCGTAGGGTGGCGATGTTCGCGTGTAGGGATAATTTAGCTTCAGGACAAAACCTAAAGAAAAATAGTCGAGCAATTTCTGAGTAATTGCTCATCCAAGGACCTCCGAGCAACCTTATGGGCTGCCGATCGGTGTGTTCCGAAGAGAATTCCAGGGCTAGCGTGATGCCTCTCGCTACCGCCATCGTGAGAGAGAATAATATTCATTGGCAGGAGTTTTTAATGTCAGAAGGAGACGTGCCACGTCGATGTTTTATTCATCGTCCATTTAATAATGAAAAGAGAGGAATGATATTTTCAAACGAGATGAGAAACATCCGTTTCACTTAGTGTCTATATACAAGAATATCATCTGTGAATCTTCCTTCATCCTGAACGACCTCCGATTTTCTATTTTCTGATACTCAGCCTTAAAAAATCCCCTTCAGTATTAAATTCGATCCATGAATCAAGAATTTAAGAAATCTCTGAACTGGGTCAGCGTGACGCACGTGACATTGCGCATTAAACGTCATGACGTTTACCAAGCTATTAACAATACTCGTCGATAATTAGCAGTTTAAGAGTAATTATTAACGCGTGCACGTACAGAAGGTGCACGGAGGCTCCTGGAAGTTTTCCCAGAGTGCAGGTCGAAGGTTTCGCGATAGGCCTCCACGTTGCGTAACTCGCGCGGGAAAAACTTCGAGGATTCTTACTTGCGCCAGCATCACGTTAATTGTCCAATCGACGTTACAAGTATATTCTGGTAATTGCACGTCTTCAGTGGTATCAATACACAGTGGTAATACACACTGTGTGAATTCAGAAGTCTAATGAAAGCACGAGCTTTCGTGTGATCATCATTGATCACGAGCCTTGAGTCACGATGAAGAATAACGTACGTTATACCCAGTTCAGTATGTTCGAGACTTTAAGGTGAAACATGAAATTTTGCAACTAGAGAATATTTCCTATATTTTTATCTTCTTATCTTTAGATTGAAATCAATGTTACCTGACTTTTGAGAGAATAAAATTCTTCACGTCTTGTAATCTCAAGCTTCTTGCATAAGTAATATACGGCTGATCTTTCTTCATTTTAGAACAGACAATCTCCCTCAGTCTCTCTGAACTAATGGCGTTTCAAGATGCGAGCATTGCCTCCTATAGTGATTTCCGTGTCAGACCGAAATCCCGAACGTTTTCGAACGGCGAGACTCGTCGCCGGCGGCATTGGCTACCACGACGATGTCGGCATTAGGTTTTATTGGGCCCCGTAGCACAAAACAGATCTTTCGTCCTGGCGCAGTTTGTTGAAGAATTATGACGAAACTCTTTTATATCGTGAAATTGGGCTGTTAAAGAATTATTTCGATTGTTCATGAATCCAGTTTCGGGGCGTTGCCTTATGCTGCCGCCTGAGGCTCTAAACTCTGCGAAATCATTGACAACGGGTTTCATATTAAAACCATAAACTATATGGGTTGCGCCATTGGTGCCCGTGAGGAATACCAGTCTAAAGTAAAAGAAAATCTGACGTAATTATTTTTTGGTCCAAAAAAAAAAAACTTCAAAGCTCATATGTAATACAGATTTATAAAACATCAAATCTTACATCCAAGTAAAGATCATTACTATTTCTCATCGCAAGTCACTCGTTTCATGGAAACTCGCATGAACGTCTTTGTTTTAACAAATGAAACAGGATATCGCGCGACACTGCATCCTTGTGCCACAATCATAGGATTATCCCTCAGGAGGGACAATCGGTAAGCAAAGGGCCACGACGACCGCAGCAGGAAGGAGGGTCGATCGGTTCCCGGCACCAGCTGTCAATCATCCGAAGGCTAGACTACCAATTTCTTCTCTCATAATTTCTGATAATTTGTTCGAGACCCAAGCGCGCGGTTCTCGAAATTATTATAAGAAGGTAATTGCGCCGATCACGTACCTGCGGCTTCTATTTATCCATGCTCATTATAATAACAATGTAATACGTGTTGCGGCCTGTGGAAACGGAGATAATCACCGGTTTGTCCGCCATAGAGGATATATTTTTGCAGTTCGTGTATTCCAGCCCAATTAGATGAACTTTAATATACAACTACCCCGAGAGTTGCTCTTCTTCGATATACCGATGGTCGAGGTGGTTGCGATGGTCCCGTTCTTTGAGATGGTTCTGATTCCGTCATGATATATATACACACACACACACACACAAAAAATGCATTGATATTCTACCGAAGCCATTCCAAAGGTTTCCACGATTATAGTACATAATTCAGATGCAACTTATACATGTACTTATATTTCTACCTGCTAACTATTCTTTCCCTCTGTATGTCGTTTAACCGCCATTTTTACGCGTTTCGTGCGCTCTCATGGATAATACGATAATTTTAAAGGAAATTCTCGCTCAAAGCACACCTTTTCGAGTTTGCAAGCTCCGATAGTGACTTAACGATGATGGAGCGACTCGCGTGTTCGCACACTGCAGCTTATACACTTATATACATTTCTATGGAAAAACTAAGGAAATTTTGATGCTATTTAGATCGTACGATAGGAACGACAGCGGCCATTTAAATGATACACTCCATTCCTTTATAAAAAGGAGATTAGAAATACACTGTAAAAATAATGACTTATTACATATTTACTACATGTAATGTCATTTTAATAGTTTGGTTCATGTTTATGTATAATTGAATTGTAAGATAAATGTTTTTGAGAGGCCATCTTCTTACGAGTTAGCAGGCGAAAGAGTCACATGAATCTGATAGCAAAGTTTCATTTATATATATCTCGATAGATAAATGACTTACTAATCCTCATGAGACTATAGCTAATCCCATGAAAGTTCAACATCCCGTGACCCCCAATGTTTACCCCTGTTTATGTACCAGAATAATGCGACCTGTCGTTTTCTACAGCCCTAACCATTGTAGGATCATTAGGGGGGTTCCGTGCAGTTTCAGCCGCTTCCGTAGTTCCTTCAAATTCGAACAATGACCACTGGCACGTGACCTTTGCACAATAATTCCACGGTTCATCGACTGATTCCCATTTTCAATGATTTCCCTCTGGTGATTTCTCGATTTCCTCCTGTCGGAAAACCATAAGGGTTTTTATAGCGTATTACCGTGACATAAGAACACTTACAATTTAAACCATACCATTACCATGGACCGAATAAATGTACAAGTCAGCATCGACAAGTTGAACGAAACGATATTGGTTCCAGAAAAGAAATTATCTTTATAAAAATTGCCAGAGCCAATGGTTCACCATACACACAATGTACCATATCCTGAAAAACAATGCTGTAACCATACAGTATTACAAATGAGTGGTTACGATGGATACAATGAAGTAAAGAGTTACTGCAGCGCACGATGCATCCACAACAGAATATACTACATGAATGAAAAATGAATGACAAATAATAATACAGAAACCCATACAACGTAGTTCCGGAGTGTCGTCCGTGGGCAGCAGACTTTTTATTTAATAAGACAGTGGTAGTCAAGCCATGAATAATCTAGGGTAAAAATGCTCCTTGGTTCGTTGTATTACGTCATTATATATCGATCGGCTTGAAATCGCGGATATACGAGCGGAAATTATACTTCCATTAATATATGAACATACCTATATACATAACGTGTATGCTCCTACAGGCTGAATAGCGATGAAGTCGGATCCTTCTATTTTACCTGCATGCACATGGAACAAGGTAAATCCAATGCCGCTTGTAGTTCTGTGAAAAGATTTTCTGAATTTTTTTATACAGCTCATATAATTCAGGTACGTAGCTGGTTGGTTAATTCCATGAAGTATTTACTGAATTCGGTCTAGATTTCTTGGATAAGGATATTAGCAAGAATGGCGTATAGTTATAAGTGATACGTGTCATGGTTATGGCTGTGTATAGACGAGTCTGGTTGGCGGTGCGATACCCTTTGTTATATTTATCATTATTAGTATTACATTGACTGGGTAGTTGGCTACCCCTGCCAACCAGTATATGAGTAATTATTCATAGCACGCAATTATAAGCACTGCGTTGTGTCGCTGCTGCACCGGCGGTATCGTTGCATCAGTTGCGGCACTGGTTGCGGCCTTGATTGCGGGTTTACGTTTCAAAACAATGATTTATCTAATTAAGCCTCATTTTTGCATTGTTAGTCGTTCTTTTGTTATGCGCTACCCATTATTCCATAGTTTTGTATTTCTATTACACGAAATGAGGATAGAGTGCGTTCTAACAATTCTTGGGACTCTATATTATTTATTCATTTAATCAAAAATCTATTTCATCATAGGCATCTTATACGTTAGATCTATAAATGTTTGTACAATTTTTTAAAATATGTTTGTACGTTTTTGAGATATTACTGTTATTCGTGATTTGGAATAATCGATAACACGCATTTACACCGCATTCCACGTTTATTATAGTACACATCAAATGTTAGTTTGGATACTATAATATATTCCGTGAATGAATTTATTTATTTTCATTGGGACTTTTTCGAATATCGAGATGATTCACGTATTTCCAACTATAGAACTACGGCTTAGCTACCGGTTGGTAATCAGGCATTTCACATGTCCAGGTGAATCGTAGTGACCAAACCAGCCGGTAGATGGCGAAAGCCTACCTTTCACTGGTTTTACTTGATCGAATAGTTTTGCTCGATCTAACGACGTGCTCTAAGACAGTGAAACGTAATATCGAAAAAAATTTCAATTAAAACATTCACTAAATAATAAATTTTTATTCCTACTAAAAATTGGCAAATAAAAAATATCTTATTAAAGAAAAGATGTCATGTTGATTTAACGATTATTATCAAAAAAATAATAATTTGACAGTTAATATTGGTAACCTCTTATAGCGCGTATTTATCTGCAATAACTTCTCTTATAAATCTATATCCTCCATGGTTTTTCTGACACATAATGGAGATTTCTTGCTGTTCCAGCTATTTCTGAACTTATACAGATTTCAGAGAAATATTCCATACTATCGTGCCAACACGCGACTCCTTCTGAATTTATGTAATCGCGCTTCAGTCATATTGACGAGTCAGTCACAGCCTACTAAACATTAAATAATATTTCTCTAAGATCGATAGTTAATTTATAAATGTCAAATCGTCCTTCACGCTCAACGAATTATAATACGTATTTACGTGTATATGCGTGCGCGTGGGCGCCAATTGACACTGACCAGCTCAACGCCTCATTGTTGCGTGCGCGTGTACGCGATGCGTGTTGACTTAACCCCTTTCCTCTTCTTATTTACATCGTTCACCGTTCACCTATCACCGCGAACACCTGTAAACCTACACACACCTCGTGGTACACTTAATACTTTTTTTCTCTTCGTCTCATCCATCTTCGCCATCTTTATATCTTAATCTCGCAATTTTATAGGTTTTTTATTTACTTACGAATATCCGCTCACTTATACGTCCCGTTATTCGTATTTTCAAAATACGAATTAGCACATCCATTTCATTTAGTCCGTACGCGTGACGCGATGATAGCGCGATGTCACGATAGTGATTACTATGAGGTTGCTGAGGTGGTGGAAATGCGGATCTAGAAAATCCAGTACCTTCGACTCAACCGATCCCATCGTATTTGCCGTTTTATGGTAATGTCTCCATGAATATGCAACTCAGGCGAGAAACCGCGTTGCCACTTAAGTATCCGCTTGGATGATTGCGAATTCGTTTCAGAGACGAAGAAACGGATAGTGCGAAAACGTGTGTGAGATATAAAAAAAGGAATAAAAATGATGTCAAATAGATGGTATAACTATGGGGTAGAAAATTAACGATGTATTTTTTTTTCTTTTTTTTTTTATCCAATAATCTACAGGATATACGGTATCTTGCAAGTATCCTTAGAGTCATGCAATTTTTATTAAATACGAAGTAAGTATACATATGAAAATAGTTTTGTCCTATAACGCGAATTGTACAAAAAAATTTTTTTCATGCGCAATAAAATTATGAAAAAATAATATATAAATAGCACATAATAAAATGTCTGTCTCGATGAATTCTAAAACCTAGAAATTCGTTCTCCTCGTGCCACATTCGAGCTGCGGCCATATTCTTCTAATGATACTTGACGAAAGTCTTGTATCCGGTGCGCAACGAGTAAATGTGCCTACCGTAACGCAAACTCCTGGCGCAAATAAAATGCGGCATCGCGAACAACTGAATTGGCTGGATAATACGAGAAAATGAGAGGGAACGAGGTTACGGTTGATGAATGAAAACTGGCGATGGTTTCTCGTTACTTCTCTAACGGCCTTTTGAATAGCATCCCTACGACAATTTTACCGCTTTGCTGATAATGCATCTTGATCATTAGTGGCAAGACGTAACGGACCATTGATCGACAAAAATAAGATAAAGTCCATAGGAATTTGCACTAAGCATACATATCAGCTGTGAAGGGTAAAAAACAAAAGAAAAGTATGATATTCGCCAGAAGCAATATAGTCAGGTATAATATATATAGGTACTCCATTCATGTGGATCTTGAGGCACTTAATTATTAAAAAGATTTCAAGGAATTTCATGGAAGAGTCAAGGTGAGCCGAATCAATCATAAGTTATAAGAAGAGGAACACAGTGATGTCGTGTTGGAACTGAAGCGAGTACCGGGTTTAGGTCCGAATTCGCGTGACCCAGAGAGAAGGCCCTTGCAGGTTATCGCGTGTGAAGCCTTCTGCAACGGTAGCGTCCACATCCTGAGTGTAGTGCATGCGTGAAATGAGTTCTTAACGCGAATGGGAATTCGGTACAAAAGGTGTGTAATAGCCGCATTATTAAGAGATGCACTAGGTCTTTTAAATTATTCACGCGCACAAGGGTACAGAATTTTTATTTTGGCGTCCGATACTAAAAATGTCACAGAGGTAGTATTGGGATGATATTTTTATGCGATCGAGGATCGTAGATCATGACGCCTCTAGTGACGGAAGAAGCGCTGCTGGAGAATGCACGGATGTCCGGCAATCGTCGTATCGAATGCCCGCACGATTTTCCAAGATAAACGAGGCAATTTCAACGGTTATTATCACTGCGGAGTGCATGGCGTGCAAGAGGTCGCAATAAATACAGGCATCCACTCGTTCCAGCCGTGTGGCAGTAGCACACAATCCATTACAGGACCCCAATATTTCTGAATATCGTCGATAAAACGCCGCGGAGTTGCATGTCGCCTACGCATTAGATTCTTGCAAAGGTGTACTCCCGTCCTTGCCAATACCTAGCCAATAGCCAACCAATACTCCCGCTTTATGTTCAAGATTATTCAATGGTATTGGCTGCTGCAGGATATCGCTCGTGTTGGCAATCCGATAGCGCACACGAAAGAACTTGAGATAAGGTAAACGTGACGGCAAAATAAATACTTGCGATTGTCAAGGTGCAAGCGGACCAAGACACGAAGTCTCTAAGAACGATCAACGATCACAACTTGCCATATAGAATCTGTCGTTGCCTGTAGATAATAAACCAATAAATACTATCGGTTATATACTTAGTGCAATCAATTATACGTTTGTACGTCTTACGTTTGTACTTCGATTTAAAAAATGTGTAAAAATAAAAATTTGGAATATTTCAATTAGCTACACTCTTGTCGAGAGTTGTCGAAGTGTCAAAAGCAATTTCACGAATATTATCCTGGTGTGGTAAAGAAGTGAAATTACGTTGCATGGGGTATTAAAGGAGTGTTAAGGGAAAGTATAAAGAAAGGACGAGTAAGAGACAGTGAGTATGAGAGGTACAAGTTTGTGGGAAGTAAGACGGGCAGGGTTTCGTAGGGTACGGAGAATAGCGGGACTAGGTAGATGAGAGAGCAGCGTCGATGGTATCAGGGTTTCGCGGTTCCGCGGTTACGCTGGTAGCGCCATGCTGGCTGAGTGATTGGTCGAGCCATGAGTGGGAGGGGCGGGGCTACGCAGTTAGTGGGGGGTTCCAGGGCGTCCCGAAAGAGGGGGTTCCTCCCGGCTCAGTGCCTCACCGTCGGCCTGTAGAGGGTATTCGGTCGGGCCCACCACCACGTTCTTTAGCGCGTTGCGCCGATCTATGCTCTTATGCTACGCCCGGCAGGGCAGTACACCACACGCTTCTACGAAGCGAGCACCGTACCGTTCGCGCGCTCACGCGACAACCGGCTCAGCGGAGGTAGCCTACCACGAGGCGAGGCATCCTGCTGCCGTTTAATATCACTGGTTCTCAAGAGAATCACCTTGGGATATTACTACGTGGCGCAGGGAGAACCAACTCCATTTGGAATGTCATCCGGTTCTAATACAATCGAGTTATACGCTGGAGTATTAATATTGAATTTATTCGACGTTTGTGAGATCATTTGTGATTACTAACGATTAGAGGGACAGAAAGTGTTCGATCGGTACGTGCAGTTTATGTGGAATATACGCACTTTGACAGTTGGGTGAGGATCTTGTGAGGTGAGAGAGAAGTGGCAGCGGAGAATTGCAAGGCGGGAACTTGCGACACGTGACGCTCTACCTGCTGGAATCCACGAGTGGTTCTGCAAAAGGAGATACACGAGAGTGAGCTCTGAGAGAGGACGGACAGTGAAAGAGGGAGAGAAAGAGAGAGAGAGACAGGGAGAGTGAAAGAGAGTGAATGAGTGAATGTGCGTGACACACCGAGAGAGGTATCTAACAGAGAGGATTAGGGGGGTGAGAGTCAAAGAGGGAAAGGAACAGAAGCAGAAACAGGGATAAAGAGTCAACCTTCGTAGATATGGATCGTCGTTTTTAGTGTAAAATTGATTGATCAATTCATTTAGAAAATGAGATTTTATACGGGAAGAATGTAAAGTGAATAATTTGTGACTCGAATCTGTCGATATAGACGTGACAGTGGCCTCTCGCCCCTGAGCTTACAAATAAAACCTTTATTTTGTGTTGCATCTGCTTTTACGTTAACCGTAACACGAACGTCGACGACGCTCGACATCGCGACAAGGATGCGCGTTCGTTCTCCGAGTGTGTCCCGCGGGTGAGTTCTTCCGTGATTACAGTGATTTCGTGGGATTGCCCGTGATTGACAGTATAGTTGACACCCTGTGTCTCACTAATGACGTACCTCTCTCCATCTTTCTCAGTGATTGGAGTATCGTGAGAACTATTCATCCAAAGTGTTCATATACGTTTTCGAATCTTCTTGGTCCCATGTGTCTTTTTTTCAATTCTCGATACACTAAAGCTTCCCCTCTACTAAACGAGTCGACGTCGCTTCTCATTCAGGAATAATTCCAATGCTGCGAATTCCTAAAGAATTTTCAGAGGTTCTCCTCCAGTAACCGGGACGTTTAGCAACTTCCAGAGAATCCTGAACGTCTTCCAATATCCTTTGGGAAATATCTATCTTGCCTCTCCATGCAGGGAATCTTTTCAAGAAAAATTTAAGGAGTCCTTATGCTCCATGGAAGAATAGGGAAGTCTTCCATCGGGACGCATACAACATCGTATTCTCGCTCTACAATCGGGAACAGATCCTCGAGAATCATCTTCGTCGAGAGTCCACATCTTCCAGAAACGATCTCAAGACGCAATCTTTGATCTCAGTGATTCCCGATTGGCGGGAGGGAAAAATATAGAATACAAAAAGATAGAGAAGGATATCAAAAGAAGTAATCGTAAAGAAGACGGAGGCTATCGCCCAGCACGAAGTTGCAGCTGTCATCGCTGCATCATCAACCAGTAGGAAGCCAACAACTGATTACGCTCGTTGACGATGACGTAGCGGAAGATTTGGAAGCAGCTAGGGGTGTGACCGTCTGCACCGTGTACGCGCTGGACAGAACTGTCTCAGGGCTGGGGGTGGTCGGTGGTGTCGGTGGTGGTCCGGGGGTGGTCGGAATCTGCGGACCACCAACCACATCGCTCACGCCGACGGATTATGTCACGGCAGCATGTTATCCACCCGGGTCGACGCTTACCTTGAGCGCTTCTCACCCCCAGCCCTCCGTCGTTGAAGCTGCGATGACGCCGACCTCGGCGCCAGCACCGGCATCTGCGACGGGACCGAACAACCCCGTTGCGATGAGCCAGCTTGGTACCGTTTACGCTACCAAACGGCGCCGTCGCAATGGAAAAAGGTTAGTCAATGTTATTTCTTATTATAGCCTTTATTTAAAAAAAAAAATCTATCGAATTATGGTAGCATCAAGGAATTCGTTAAAAAGATTTTCACGCTTGTAACAATGATTTTTTATTTACTCTATGAACTTGCTACACTTTTCGGTACTTTTAGTATATGTGCACAGTGTACTCACTCATGTACTATCATACAAGAGACTGACAATTTTGTAAACCATTTATACTTATAAATTGATATTCACAAAATTGTGAAAATAAAAAAGATATTCTTCATTTCCGGAATTCTTGTAAATACAAGCTCATAGCTCTGCATTCTCGAAAGATAAATGACCGTCTGACTGTTGCATTATTGAGAAAGGTAGCTTAAAAAGTCATTATGACAACTAGTATGTACCCAATGTATAAAGAGATTGCGAACTGACGTGACGTGGTTGCACGCATAAATGATTCAAGGTATGTAAATCTTGCGCTAACCTAAGAGCAGTAACGTTTGTTGGTTTGTCGTTTCATAAGTAAACGGTCAAAGTATCGGCTATCTTATTTCACACGCGTGTAATAAATTCCTCTTTCAATTATGATATATTCATATGAAATATTTTGCAAGTTTTCTGGTATTCACTTATATGCTGATGAACTTACACATAACTCTTACATGACTATTAAGTTAATCTATTAAGAATGCATTATATTGATGATTCAGTGGACTCAGGATAACTACAGTGATATTACGCATTACAAATTAATCTTTGCAAAGTACTGACAGCGACTAGACTACCGATCTCTCTTACTAGTAACTAGAAGCCATAAGAATTCTCATTGTGTGTAGTGACCGATATGGTCTAGGGATTTATTATTTACGAGTAAATTGCGTTACGAACACGCAAAGTCTGGCGTAAACGTGTGACGTGTCGCGCGTGCTTCGTTCGCGGGATTAAGATAATAAATTGACAATTACAAAAAGCGACCACAGAAAATTTGATCTCCTGTCCATACTTAGGAAAATCATTTTTCATACAATAAGAATAGAAACTTTCTATCATATTTATAGTTCAGCCTGTAAATACCTCATATAGAAAAACAGTATGTTCTTAATCCGAGTTGTTCCGAACGTATAGGCTGGAAAGGAATAAATAAAATCATGAAATTCATTCTATAAGGAGATGCAAGATTCACTTGTTTAAAGAGGAGTAGGCGTTTCTGGTTTTGAGAAATTAAAGCAATCTGCACCCATCGAGTAAGTCCTTAATCCCCTGGCGACATTCTTGCGTGCAGCAAGTGGTTTTCTCTTTTGTTCGTGTGTGGATCGTAACGCGATGGGGTTGAGCCGAGGGTACGAAGAGAAAGATACGGGGTGGCCAGTGCTAAGCTGACATTGACGGAGTGCGAGGCTGATTGCCAAGACGCGGAAAAGTAAAGTCTAAAGAGATTGCCTATCTGAATTCCACCTTGGCTTTCAACCATGGCAATACTCAATACCGGTAGCGTGCAGTATCGTTCGATATTACCGATGAGAGTATGAGGATGGAAGTACGTATACGTATAGATACTTTATACACAGAGCAAATCTGCCAAGGGCTACAGGACACGGCAATAGAGCCTGGAGATCTTTAAAAAGGATTTATCTTAGGTCGAGGGACGATCAGCAAGCTTGGTGAGTTAGTTTTGAAACAAGGTGTATCTTGGGCATAGAATGCCCTCAGGGTTCACGTCTGGTTTATTCCTGCTCGGTTGGATCGGCTGTATCGTCTGGTACCTATACTCACCTAGACCCATACAGTATCCAGAGATAGTCAACAACAGCACCAGGAAACCTGGAGCCCTAATATTTTAACGCAAAGTAAATCGTTCCGATGCCATACAAAATCACTGTTATCTATTGTGTACTGGCGGTGCCGATACGTCCATTGGCAGTAAAGTTTAAGCACGTATGACAATGACTGAGTTTACCAAGGCGCGTTGCCCACTGGCAGCTCGAGTTTCCCCAAAGTTTACGAAGGTTCGGGGAACGCGCCACGACGTGGCTCTTGGCTAATGACAGCAGCTTCTATAATTTGGAGTTTTTGAGCGAACAGCCAAATTGCTGGCGAAGGGAGGGATTACTGTTATTACACTCGACTGCGGACTCAGTCGAACCTGATTATACTTTAGTCAGTCTTGACTCTTGACTGTCAGCCCTGTGTTCCTTCACTCCTTTGCTTCTTCTCTTCGTCTTAAATATTCCCTTTCTGCAATTCCTCTGCTCGGCCACCCTTAAACGAGTGACAGCCCACGAGACGCAAGATCGAGGATGCGTCTTGACGTTTCGGTACATTTTAGCGATAGTCTCTCTCTACTGGACGTTAAAAGGCGTTTGGAGAAAAAGAAATAGAGCAGAAAAATAAGCGGAATGCGAAATCGCTTGAGCGTATCTTCTGTTTATCTTTAATTTATCTTTTCTTTCTTGTTTGGTCAGTTTCACTTAAAATATCTTGACGTGGCCTTTCGGACGCGCTGGTCTCTTTGAATCTGTCGCAGACGTCGCCGTGATTGGGACTATCAAGACTTACGCTTTTTAATTGAATATATTTTATTTGAATTTAATGACTATAACGAAACATTGTCCTTCCTTTTACCAACTACTCGTGTAATAAACCTGATTAAAGGCTACGATCGTAACGATTTCTTCGGAAAATATATCTTATTCGGAATACTGTGAACTTCGCTGTATAAAAGGATGGTTAAATGAACCTTTGCCGAAGAGGTCGACGGTCTCTTGATGGACAGCGGCCGTCGTCCTGGCTTTGGGCTGATTAGTTCTTAAGTAATTGCCGAGCATCCTTATGGCCTTATAACGCACGTTTATAGCCTTGTAATGAACCTGTTTCTGAGACCTTTACTTCATTCGACCAAACGAGGATCGCACTCGGATCTCTGCAGCCTCCGTACCACTTACTCAATTTCTGATATTGCCTCAGGAGCACCAAAGTAAATGGACGAAATACGCCAAAATAATGGTACAACCCATCAAAGCTTGACAACTTTGTTAATTTTTTTCACCCATTCTACTGAACGCGTTCTACGATATCGCATAATGTACGTATATCGTTAGAAATTCTTTTTCTTTATGATATAATGTAGAAGAATGGCATTTTGCAATTTCATACATCTAATCTACGAGGTCCATTCGACACTATCATTATTCGCAGAATAAAGATCGTTCATAACTCCCATAATCAGCCGCGCCCATTAGATTTAACACCTGGTACCTGGTTGTAACGATGACCCTATGTCGCGGAGTCAATTACCGCCATTATCATATACTCACGCTTCTTGGATGATCCTTTACGATTTCATTACATCATTCGTAGGTAACATCTTTAGAATATTTATCGGCAATCAGAGCTACCAATTAGAGTCAAGGAACGATTAGGACCTATGAAACGGGTCTTTCGATTAAATGAATTAGTATTGAGCTCGAGGGTGAGTCCAAACGGCACATTGAATAAAATGGCATCGCTTTTGAAGTTCATTATTTACATGTAAACTATGCCTAAGTGTTCATGTCAGGATGAGGACGTCTTTACGTCTTTCCACGGAACCGCCTGCGCCGTAGAAGGAGTTCCAAGGGTTACGGTATTTGTGAATAGAGCCATAACGAAGTGAAACGTGCAGGTGAATTTATGCCGCAGGAACGGACGACTTGAGCCAACTCAACGACCAAGCGGCTGTTTCAACCACGTTGGGTTCGAATGAACGTTGAACGCATTAAAGTGAGTGAACGAGTGAATCTCGTGTACGTGAAATCGCTCGGATGCAACCGGTTGTGAGAAGGCCGATTTTACTGGCAGCGAAAAAATTAGGCATCTTTTTCGTCGGTCTTGTTTACGAGTCCGTTCATCGCTTTCGAGCTCGAACACTTGTGAATGAGCCTTTTACTTAGGATGGATTGCGACACGCACTGCTTTGTCATATTACTATAGCGATTTTCATTGTTCTTATCCTTCTTCCTTTTCAATGTCTGACTAGTTGTCAGTCTGGTGACGATTTCGTTATATTAACAGCATGGGATTTTTATTCGGTTAGGTTTATGGGAAAATGTAATTTTGTATTGTTGAAATTATTTGAATTTAATTTTTTTTTTATTAAATTGTCTTGGTGGACATTTTGATAAACATTATCTTGACGGATTTTGAGAATTTACTGTGATACTGGCGGCCCTGAGTCGCGGCGATGCCTTAGCGATGCATCTCATCCAGGTTCGGATGCTGGGGTCCAGCCGAGCCGGTACGGCGCTGTGTGTTTAACTATTCAATAATTCATCCCGCCATTCATCACCAGCCGAGCGTAAAATTTATCTTATTTTTATGTATTGGCCCCCCTCCAACTCGCCACCATGCATCAACCGCTTATTAGCCGTAGGTTTGTTTAACTGTGAAATCCTTGGCGCTATTGTTTCGATTTGTCGACCTGTAACGTCTTCTGGAGTCTCCACACGGGGTCTTCGCCATCATGGGAAAATTCTACGACTCCCCATTCATATGAAACCGTATTACAAATCCAGTATACTTTTGCTCTCTATAACAGACGTAAACTGTCTCCCATCGTTTACAATAGTCGTAACAGTATGCGGATGCAAAGAGTCGAATTTTTCATATGAATTTTTTTACTTAAAAAAAATCCAATGATTTTACACTACAAGAAATATTTTTACAGTGACGTAACATTCACGCGAATATGAATGAAGCATTAGGAAAATTATTCTGAAAGACTCCAAAAATTACATATGTTCCTTCTATGAAAGGCATCACACAGAAAAGAGGCATTAGTAGGACTAAGTATGGTATCAGTTGGTGTCTCCTGGTCCTTATAGCAGCTACTTCCGGTGCCTCGAAGGCGGATTCCCATTGTCATTACGTCATTCCAGACTGTCATTTGCTTTTTCAAGCATCTGTCCTTCCCACCGAGGGAAACGGGGAGTGTGATGAGCGCGATTACACAGGAGGAACTTGCCAGGACGTTTTCTCGTAACGGTGTATCAAATACTCAGCTATATACATTCAGCTATTTAGTCTAGGTATGCTCATAAAGGTTATACATCAGAGTGCCGATCATTTGAACACTATAGCTCGTAGATGAAAGGTTGAAAATTAAATGCGCCACACCGGTTTTTAAAGGTATTAACAAGAGGATAGCTTCGAGCTATACGTTTACCATGTATACAGCGTTCGAATGTCGAGGTTCCGTTTGTCGACTTTTCTTCCAGAGTCGTGACGTATCTACGCTCCACATATGCTAGTCTTCTAACACATACGTGCCCCTGTAATTATTACTTAATAACCGTGTGCTAAGTTGATTAATTAATGGCTGCTTTGATCTTAATAACGAGTTTACTCGGATACGCTCTTCCAACGCTACTGACTCGAGATGCCGAACGATCTTGCGTTTCGTAAAGGTACATTTCTCTGTTTACCCTTGCTATATGAATTTGCATAACATATATTGCGCTAGTAATAGTACAAATATGGTGGACCACGCCTTTGGCTTCCCGAAAGAGTTCTTGACCGCAAGATCCGGATCGACGACCTTCGTTCAACGTATAAGAAGTATTTTCAAAGGATTCGTTCGAATTCTCAGCCCAACAGCGATTATACCGGTTTAACCCTTTTTTTGAATTTCTCTTTTTTTTAGCCCTCTTTCACTGTTCATTGTCGATTTTCGACTCGAATCTCACTTAGGATGAATTCTCGCGTTTCAAGAGGTGCTTGAACGTCCCGACGGTTATAACGAACAGCGGATCCCTTCATTTCGATATTCGCCCGATTCGGCGGATTTGCATTTTCAGAATGCAAGATTAGACGGTATAAACATAGAGCTAGTGCGTGCAGGGCGGTAACTTTATAAACACAGGGTATCTAGATCCGTTCTGCCTTTATCATCTTTGCCTATATCCCTATGCGTTCCAATGCCAACTTTTCATTTTCGGCTTAAACAACAAAGCGGCCATTTGCACCAAAATAAAAACCCTATTGCATAGAATATCATCCGTAAATAAAAATGTCTCAAAAAAGTTCCTGACGAACGTTAAAAATAATATTTTTAAAATATACAAAAAAAATCAGTGCAAAAAATGACACTAGCAAAATCAACTAATTCATCAATTTAATAGCAAATGATACGTCTTAAAGCAATCCTTAGTATGCGGCTCGTCATTATATTCATAAGAGTCGCGACTACTGAAATAATAGTCCAAGGGTATTTTAGCCTAGGGCATTGAAGAATCGGTTACAGAATACCGCGCTGTATTCGACCCCTTTACTTATCAATTACCATTACGTCTATCTTGCAGGTAGCACATTAAGTACGCCCTTTACTCCTCGAATTCCTTCGCAAAGGTATGCTCATCCGTATCAAATCGAACGGAGCAGAGCAGTATGGTCCAGATGACCGTAGCAACTAAGAGCACCTAACGAGATCTCATCTGTAAACTGTAGTCAATATTCACAAAGCGCTATGATGCTAATGAATAATCTCTGTTAGCTATAACCAAAGGGAGCTTATCAAAGGGTCTAGCTAAAACACCCTCGGTGGCTCATGCCACTGAGGAATAGGAATAACGTGGTTTATACGCGACTCCACGGTATATACTCCACAAGCAGTGCTCACGAGCGTATCATTACCCCGCCCAGTGGCTAGCTTGGAAGATTACACGTCTGCGCTTCAGTTCAGTTCAGTTGAGCTCTGCTAACTTGAATTGGTAAGAACCACTGCCGCGTTATGGAGCCGGATAAGGGTAGCTAAAGAGTTCAGCGTGCGAAGAGGCCCAGCCGAAAGAACGCGCCACCATTTTCAAAGCCTATCGGATTTTTTCGATGGAATCGTACCGTGGACTTTATGAGATTTTGAAACTGACCTTTACATACTTTTTAGGTAGTACTTTTGACCTCTAGTTACGTCAGAGGGCTGCTGGAGTATACGAGAATGCCAGAATTTAAAAGCTGTAGATTTCGCCTTTAATCATTTTTATGGTTTAGGAAGTTCTAAACAGATTATAATAGACTGTCAAAAGAAAGTGGTTGGCTGAGGTGGATTTACTGTTTTTAGATATTATTGTGTCTACAGACATTCAATTAGCATTAGCTCTTTGAAACTTGCCGCGAGTGGCAGGTGAACCGAGAATGGCTCCGTTTCCGGTTTACTACCAAAGACCTAATGTTGTATTGCATGGATGCGTCAAGATACTTGGTTGATTCTTATTTCATTTGATTTTTAATTATTTTTTCTGAAACGGTTTTTTAAGAAACGACCTGACGCTTTATAATACATTTTTCAAAAGTGTCTGATCTGATGAAGATAGATAAGATATTCATTTACCCTCTTTTACTCTCGTTCCTCTATATTGCCATGAATTCTTAATTATATAGTCTCGCTTCAGAAGGCTGCTATACGTAATAGGGATAAGATTCCGTTTCCTTGGATGGACTTCGGAAAGTTTCGAGCAACAAGATATTTTAGCATATGTAGAAAAAATGTCGGACCTCTCGCGTGACACTTGAAATTGGTGGGACCGTTAGCCGCGACTTGAGCTCGTCGACGGTAGGCATTTGACGACCCTGAGTAAGCCGAAAATGATTGACGATCATAAGTACCAATTATAATATTAAGAATACTTTAAGCTCTTGGTATGGACACGATATACCCTATGATTTTACGTTATTATGAGAACTTGAGGATTTACGAGTAGTAGCGCAGTTGGAGTGATTTCGTTCTAACGCGGTGATAGCAGTCGAGTCTGAAGTTGCAGAAAATATTAAGTGTCCAGTTATTAGGTACATGGCTGTCTACGTAATTAGTTGAACCTCGTAGATAAAGATTGCACGCATTTCAAAATTGTTGGTCAACGTGTTACATGAGGTGAAGAGGGAGACAAAGTTAAACGAACGTCCCTGTATATACTTGTGGATGCACTTATGACGATAAACTAAACGACATAAAAAAGAAGCCCGAACAATCCGATCTCGTTACGAGAAGGTACGTTCCTCATCAAAAGGGAGAAGATTTCGCGTGATTCGATTGTCTGAAAAGATTGGAAAGCGAGTTGTGTTCGAAGAATCGATGAGCCGGAAGACTCTGCTCGAGCGTGAGAGGCACCCTTCTTGCTTCTTTTGAGACGAAAAGAATTATGCAGAAGGTCCAGATCTTTAAGATGCTGGAAACAGGAAACCTTCCTTGCATCGCGATGGCCTAATAAGATTGACCAGAAGGTTAATTCTTATCACGCGTTGCTAATCTCTTTGACATCCTTTCTGATTCTCTTTTTTTATCTCGTCTCATCCCTTTCACGCGTGTATCTTTTCCATTTGTGCTCCCCCGCTTTAAAAATCGGCCGCTTTTAAGAATAATCGGTGGGCGCGGTTGCAACGTGATAGTTCCAGTGGTGCGCGATGCGAGCGGTCCAGTCGTCGAGATCCACCAGCGTCAAAAAAAGGAAGATGAAGATGAGGATGAAGAGGCACAGCAAGAAGACTATAGCTACGCATATACGTATACAAACGGGTTGGTTATTCGCTTCTCTTGCTTATATAGCCTATAGCTACCACCCTAACCTGAAGCTCACTAACTCCTCTCCTCTCTTGTTTCTTCACCTCTACTGTCTGCTTCGGTTCCACTACTCCAGGATCAAGAGCAAGACTAGTGCAGTAACGCGCAGAAGCGGACTTTGCAAACAAAAATCTACTAGAGCAGAGCTGCTAAGAAGCAGCTTGTAACGTAACTCGACACTTCATCGACATTTAATCCTCCCTATAAGAATAAACACGCCACTCACTACTATGTAAACAAACAGCCGTTGAATATGCCAGTGATTTTTACCAGCTACCTACCTCTGATGTTTTTAGTGTTATACTAGTACACCTTCGTGATACACGCGTTATGATAGATCCTATCGAACACATTTGGCACAGTCATTACGGGTTTGCACACGATTGTATCTTCACATCAATTCTACAATTTGATTCCTCACTATTGATCAATGTATTGACAATATCTGGGGTCTATAGATAATTAGATTTCGTTAGGTTGATAAATTTTTTTTGAAATTATACACCAATATCTATGTATTAAATTCACAATAAAATTACATGGGAATACACTTGAATTCGAGTTACGTGAAAATTTACCAGCGTTTACCTCGTGCTTGAAAGCTCATCACGCTACGGGATTCTCATCACTACGGAACGAGCTTTTTAACACTCCCTCCCCCTCCTCTTCACTCATCCTACCACGGATGGGACTGACAGTCTTGTAGCTACGGTTTGCGGTTTCGTGGTGCCTCACGGCGGAACAGTTTAAGAATTAACCCATTAGCGCTAATGAGGGAATCTGAAGTCAATTAAGCATCCCGTGATAATGTGAGACCAATAAGAGTAGAGCCGATGAATATGCAAACTATTGTACGGTCAGCTGCCACACGCCTTTTTGTGGATATGTAGGTATACAAAGGTACTGAATAAACGAACAAAAGTAAATGGAAAAAAGGAGAGAATAGAAGTATGGAGATGGAAAAAGAATTGCGCTAATGTTTACACGTTCAGCCTTCTACGCCTCTATGATAATTATGTCAGTACATTGAGAAAAACGTTTAGTGAAATAAAAAGACATTTTATTGATTCGATTCGATCCTCTGGCTGTCCGATAATATACGCAGTTTATTTAAGTACGATCTTTAGTACAATCGAACATTATTCAGTAGCCTCTATTAATTCTATGTCTCCTCCTTGTATTGTCATTCACTTACGTGTCTGGTTGTGTAACATTCTGCCCCGTATAGATATCAGTAGCACATCTGATTAGCATTAAACAAGGTTATTGACCATTTTACATTGTGCGCGAATTCACCTGTCTGTCATTTCACGCTCTGACCAAAACCGTTTAGGCAGTATGACTGGCCGAGACAACATCTAGACACCGTGCATCATGAAACATCACATTCTGATCGTGCCTGGATAGCAGTTGTATAGCCATTTGCAAAAGTTTATCACTCGCCGATGACGCGAGTTAAAAATGCAGTATTTTATGCAGGCTTGTTCAACTTAAATATGCAAAGTATATTTAGTAGCTATTGCGCAGTCACTTGAATCAATTATTATTTGTGGTCGATCAGTCGTAAATTTAGCTCCGCCTGGCACATCGGTCTCTCTCTCTCTTTTATGCACGTAAACGCCCATCACTCTATCTCCGTCGCACTCGTAGCAAGTATACGAAACCCAAAAATCTTGAATAGTTTTTAATTATTGTATCTTCGGTCGTTAAAATCAGTGATTTGTTAAAATGATGATTGGACATTTTTTTGTCATTTTTAATTGCAAAATATTTAAAAATCATTTATAATAATAAAGTATTATTAAACAGCATACTTCCTAAAACACAATTTTAATAGAAAAATTTGTTTTCCACTTAACTTCGAACTCATCAAATTTTCATACCTGGGTATATTATCTACTTATATTTATTGGAAATATCAATTGTTCAAAAATATTTCAGACCTGCAGTTGACATGTCTTTGACATAAGGTAAAAGTATAATATGTGTCTACTGATAAATTTATCATTCAGATAACACGCCCTTTATAAATAATCAAAATTTCGAACAGTGACTACTAAGCGCACATGGGGAGACGAATAAAGCATAATGGATACCATTTACCAAGAATTGATTTTTCCACGTACTTCAACTCTTTATCGATTTCCATTCTAATAAATTGAAGTTGACCAAGGTCAGACCTATCCTGACTATCTCTTATAAATAGTTATAAATAATAAAACGTATAATAATGTACATACGAGCTTGATAAAAAAATGATAAACGGCAAATATCAAATTGAATATAACAAGCATGCTGAGCATTGCTCATCAGCAAGATGAATGAATTTTATTCCTGGCGTTTTTCAGTCCATCGCAACACTGTTGTTCCTTAGGAGCCTGAATAATCGTTCATTACGCTCGCTGAAAGTCCAAGGCAGCCAAGAACGATCAATGAAGATAATCATCGGAAGCAAAGTAATATAGAATACGATTTAAGCGGCGAGAAAATCATTGCCACGCTTTGTTGATTTCGCATACGTTTCCGATAAAGTATACGAGTATACGTAATTTCTTGATAACAAGCTCATTTTTGCGCAAGACTTTGTGACGTGATTTTTCGAATCACGGCCACAAGGCGACTCCGGCTACCGATACAGATAACGCTCTCGCTTACCGGCTCTCTTCGGGTCGCCACCCTGATCAGAAACTATGCTCTCGGGTTGGATAATACAGTTTTGCCAATGCTCTCGGACGATTTGGATAGAGGTTAGTGGAGGTCGAGGTGCTC
>JARPRG010000254.1:2373189-2403590 GCA_031001745.1 Hartigia nigra
TACATTAGTCAGTGCTACATTAGTCAGTCAAATAATAGTAATAACAGTAACAGCTAAGCAAGTTGTTTCAAACTAGATCAGTTGAAAGTGCACTATCTTTCTTAAATCTGGTAGCCAAGTTTTCACTGTTATTGATAATATTAAATCGAGAATAGCTTCACGGCTACTGATAACAGTACACGCATGAGCACGAGTGTTATCTCCGGAGACGCTAACCTGACGTGTACGACGAGTTTCGCTCGTCTGTTCGACGAGTGCAACCGTCGTGGGTGTCACGTCATCACCTGGACACTGGAGGAGTGTAAAATAAAATCAGACCGACAATGTGAGCGTTTTGTGTGTCGATGGAAAATTTGTACTTTGGGTCACGATGCGTGGCAAAGTTCATCATCTTCTAGAATTAACGCGAAGGTGTGTTTGCTCGTGATAACAATAGCGTCACGACATGAGGATGATGACGGAATTCGAGGATGAGAATGATCCGCTGTACCAGTTTCTCATGAGAGCACCGATGTGTCGTAGAAAGGTCAAGATCAATATTTAATCTATGAGCAATTAAGCCATCGAAAATGAATCGGCGTACCCGCCATGAAAAAAGAAAAAGATTCGACTTAAAGAAGCTCATGATATTATAAACGTTTTTATAGAAGAAAATAAAAACGATAATTAATCGGCTTCTACTCCAGGAGATACAATCGTTATTACACCGAATAAATTATAGGGAGTATAAACGCGCTTGGCTGATCATGCGTCTTCTTACTGTCGTCATGTTCTCCATTGTCTTTTATTCTTTGAAAATTTAATACCGGTTTACCTTATTCTTCCGATAACTCAAGTCGGTTTATACTAGTCACGGAAATACAAGATACACGTACATACCGGTAGCGTCCAACGCCTATCTCTGCTATGATAACCAAACCAGTGATTTACATAGAATAAATTTTGTTTCTTTTACCCAAGTAAAATCACTAGGTTCTCGGATGAGAGTTTCTGGTGAAATAAATAAGTATAGTAGAATTTAACAGCATGCATAATTGATTTCACGAGGAATCGGTTGTGAATTCACTTTAGAGAGAGCGTGGAGGAACGGAGGCGATAGAAGAAATGAATTTGGCGAAAGGCTGGCTGCGCGTATAAACCGGGCATTATAAGTAATAACATTGTTGCTGGAGCGTGTTACGTACTGTAGAGTACGGATACTAGTACATTGTATGTACTCGTCATAGACACTTTCACTAGGTACTTCGGTGCACACGGCAGCTATTCCAGTTTACTCGGTAGCTACGCTCGTGGCAGGTCGTTTTATCACTTATTCTCACTCTTCTGATCTTATTGTATCGTCTAGCAGAAAGAAGAGCATGGGTAGTAGCGGCAAATCGCGTAGACATTACAAAAAGGACTCGCGATTCGTCGCCGATCTCTACACCTTTACTTACGACAAAGATTTCGATCTCGTAAGTAGCAAGTCAAATCTTAATACAAAGATTCCGCAAGCAACATATTTTGAACGTACGCGGCATCCGAATTGAATAAAAAATAACGTTGATACGATATATTAAAATCTAGAATCTTTTCTTAATTCGCGAATAGCTATAAAATAACGAATTTACATTGAAAGTGAAAAAAAAAACGAAGAAACAATTGTAAGAAACTTCTTGTACTTTAGTTACGGTAATTTCATAATCGCTAATCATTCTCGTAGATTGACAAATTCGCCACGCTCTATATACAGCGATACAAAGTGTATAAGCCGGGACGGTTTGAAAGAGAAAATTTGCGTTCCGCATGCGGTGATTCCGTTGAGGAAATAGTTTGTAGAGATTGCAGTCAAACGTGTGGCTGCGTACGTATATCTGGATTAAGATGCGGCTGCTCAGGTCTGGTTTAGGTGTCGTCGGTCGGGAAACCAGAAGTCTGGCTCAGGCCTGAGAGGTAGATGGAACCACTTCTTGGGTAACGACTCTATAAATACGTGGACTCGGGTACGCTTCTCTCTTGCCGACAGTCTGGGATGGCATCTCCATAGTTGCATCTGCACCCACGCAGAGCGTGACGTCGTGACGTCGTGACGTAGGGCTGGGAAGTCCTATGGAGGAAATAGAAATGCGGTTGAATTAGCGTGTCTCAGCCGGGTGGTCTAACTTATGATTTGACGTTGAATTCTAAGTGAAGATCATTTGAATTTCAAAGCCAATAGATATCTAATAGGTGTGTTTTATTGATTGAAATCAGTGTAGGACTTGACTCACTCGATGATATAAAGACTTGGCGATCTGCGATTATCGCAGAATGAAAACGCTCACTGACTGTGGAGGATTGATATACGTTGTTCAGGAAGACGAGCGGGTGGCAGAGGTCGTTGAGGCTGTGGCAGCGGGTCGTGACCCGGAACCAAAAGATCGTGACAAGGAAGACCTGCTAGCGCGATTCGATCGACTCGTGCAAGGAGACCCACACGTATCTCATCAGGTGTGAATGAGAAATCTCATGCTGACTCAAGAAGAATAAATACTTTAATGTACAATATATATATATAACACCCTGGGTAGAAGACATTTTTAGATTCTCTATGTACCTTGGGATATCGATTTTTTAAATTGATTTCCAGCGACGAAATGATCGGGAAGAAATTAGGAGAAGATTGGCTATGGGTCCAGACGCAGAAGATTTGCGTGCTGAACGAGGTCGCAAACCTAGTCTCCAATCAAGACTTCAAAGTGGTACGTTGATTAAGTCTTATATATTATATATATTTAATGATTTCGAAATTATTATTTATCGTTTATCCTGCTCCAGGGATGAACCTGCAGATCTGCTTCATGAACGAGACACCCTCTGACACGGAATCACCTGTGTCGGAGAATGACACTTCACCTGGACCGACGTCATCTGCAGATGTAAAACAAGCTCCCCTCCGACCGCAAGTCCTAAGTCTGCCACCGTTAAGAGTCGATTCTAGTGCACCTGTCGATGAAGCCGACTTTTTCGCGAGGCAGGCTAGACTTCAGACAGAGGCAAGGATGGCTCTTGCCCAGGCCAAGGAGATGGCTCACATGCAGATGGAGGTCGAAAGGCAGAGATTGAAGCAGAGTCCCATTACCGAGATGGTGCGCTCCAGTCTTGAGAAGGTGAATAAAAAATGTACTTCAAAAAGGAAGAAACAAAAAACCAAAAAAAAGAGGGAAGTTTAAGAACAGAGGTAATTGTTAACGGCTACGATGAATCGTTCTACAGGTTGGGGTTCAGCTCGGCGACGACCGGCGCAGGCTCTCCCGGGTGCTGCTGACGGAGCTGAACGTTGCTCAGCTCCAGGTAGTGGCGAATGACCTGCATGCCAGAATCGCCGCGCTGAACGAGGCTCTGGTCGAGGGTTTACTCAGAAGAGATGATCTTCACATGGAGCAGGATTCGATGCTAGTCGATGTAGAAGATCTCACGCGATACTTGTAAGTTCAGAGCTCTGGCAAAAGATCAAATGCTATCAGAAGTCCTTTGACCTTTCCCAATTGTTTCTACCATTGCACTCAGACATTTTCATTTTATGCTTGTCATTGTCATCTGCTATGTATCGACGCACACTCTCTCTCTCTCTCTCTCTCTCTCCCTCTCACGCTTTCCCCTTCACAAGCGGTGTGTGAGGTGCTGTCTCTCTTTGCTGCGCAGAGGTGCCAAGCAGGAGTCATTTAAACGTCAGAGTATCTCAAGCACAAGGGATCAGCCAACCTCGAATCATCACGTTCAGCAACAACAGTCGACCAATCTGCAGACAAAGTTAATCAAGCCAAAATTTACGAACCGTACTCTGGTTGGACTGGTTCGCAAATAATCTTTTGCCTCGAGGCTTTGCAGTCTCGTCGGAAAATGAGCCAGAAATTAGGCGCGTTCGTGGATTTTTCTGAAATAAGTTCGATTTTACTTCCAACGCACCGACAGAGGACTTGCCAGAAGAGGCTGAAGAACGTCAAGGAATTTTCTCAGAGAGACACTCCGATTCTCACGTTATTCTTTTCGAGACGAAGAAGATCAAGAAGATCAACTGAAATAAAATAAAGAAATTATCAAGATCATCGTGGAAACCCGTCAATTTCCACAAATTTTCAAATATGTTTTTACGTGGTAGATGGAAGATCAAGATGTCTCGTAATCCCTGCTGACTCTTCTCGAGGATGATCCCGCCGTTCGTTTGACAATGCCCTGCATGTACTTTATCGTTTGTCGAGATGATCGTGTCCAAGTATAATTGTAGAATAGTCAAGTTAAGGACACTACTTGAATGTTGTATATATCGTAAAGAATCATAATTATTGATCGTATATACGTAACAATAATTCTCTCACTTTCTTTCTTTCGTTATTTTTTTTCTTTTTTTCCCCCCCATTGATATCAAAGCGATCCGAATGAGCGTCATCGGATCGACTCGGAGGACATTCTAATCCGTTTATACTATACCCAGAGATAAATGACAGTTAGTAATACGTAAATACAAAATTCTTACAATTAGAAATTCAAATCTTTCTCGCACTCGCCCATTATTCGAAATCGTAGTAGACGTAGCAGCACGTAGCGAAGCTTTTCCGAGTTACTCGGACGCATTAATTACGTGCAGCCTTTGCAGTTCGTCTAATTAAAGATCAAAGATTGAAGATCAAAGTCCTCTTTTTTTTAGGACCCAGACTAGAATATACAGTGATACGGCACAGAGGCTAAGATCAAGGTTCTGATCTGTCATGAAATTTTCGTAATTTCATTTTAATCGACGGATAAAATCTCGTTCTGGTTTACATCGTGGCGCGTATCAATAATATCAAGAGATTCTATAATGAGCTATGAAAAAGCGCTCTAATTATTACAGAGACGAATACGGCGTAAATACAATGGATAAATAATCGGATACCGATGGGAAATGACGAAGCCTGCAAATGATATTTCATAGGAAATGGAAAATTCGCAAACGGCCTCGAATCTGTAATGAAAGAATCACAGTCGATTAACAATAAATATAATAGATTTGCATATTATCTACAAAATAGTTTTAATCGTAATATTAATTAATAATATACAGATTGTAAATAACTAAAGAATAATAAAATATGCTGTAACAAGTTTCCTCCTTTTCTCCGTTCAATGTGTAATTATTTCCATCTTCCTGAAATTCCACAGGAGATTGAAAAAAGAGAAGGCACGGGGCAGTATTTGAGTTGTGTTTTTCCTCTCTTTCTTTTTCTTTCTCTCTCTCTCTCTCTCTCTCTCTTCCTCTATTTTTCATTTCTCTATCTCTGCGTTGAAATTCCTAGCAGTCCTGGCCAGGAGAACTTCCGGATCTCATTAAAGTTTGCCAATATCCTGTCCAGCTTCTCCGGACCAGTCTGTGGGACGAAGGAGCACCATTCCGATGACCCCGTGCAAGAACGAAGGTAAAACCATCTGAATCATCTGAATCATCGTAATCACCATAGTCCTATAAGAGGGACTAATTGTAATAAAAAATTTTGAGAAAAAAAAAAAAGAAAATATTGACTTCATGACTTCCGATTGATCCACATAAGCTATTCGTTCTTGCACGAGACTCACGTCCAATCCTAATTGTCCAGTTATGCACGATTTATCTGAATATTACAATAATGTTATTATATTATATTATTATACGTCCTTAATCTACAAATTGAAATAACATCTACTATACAAATGAAGCTCACTCGCAGCGTTGTTCCATAGCACTTGTGTATATCATGTACGCATCCGGTCTGTTTTTAATAATTAATCTAACCCGTCAGTGACTTGTCGAGATTGTCTACCTGTTTGTCTTAATCTCCCTCTTTATAGCTCTTTGCATTTCATCGTAACCTGTTTTAACAATATTAATTCGATATATTTAAATCCCTTCGTTATTATACTTCAGTTTGCGTTAACTTTGGCAGCTTACGTGGCCAGCTGGGCGAACGACCTTCTCAATTAAATCTTTAATAATCGTAGCGACGCATTAAATACTTAATCCTCGAAATATATAAAAATAATAATACTATGGGTTTCGAAGTTACGCGCAAGAAATTATTCGCGACCCAAAGGACACAAGTATCTTCTCGCTGACTTTGCCCCCGTCAAGCCTTCCTCCATTATTCATTCCTTCCAATGTAACGTATGTATGTATGTATAGTAATGGCGCGGTCAAATTGAAAGGACAATGGGGCTCGAGGATCGTCGGCAAAGAAATAAACGAAGAAGTTAATATAGCTGAATATAAAATATTCTCCTTCTGATAGGACGAGTAGAATCATAGTCTCTCGTTGACACACCCTTTATATACAAAAATAAAAAAGAATATCAAATTTTAATATTGGCGCAAGCTCCATTGAAAATTCTATGATGCAGGTATGAGTTATATCGTTCGTATCCCGTGGGAATTCCCAGAGAACTTCTTGTACACGTTCCAGCCATTTTGAATCGGTGCCCAGCTCGTCGGTTAGCAATCATGGCAAAACAAAATAAGTATTGTTAAATTAATCATTCGCATATTAGCTAGCGGTAAATCAGCTTCCATATAGTATCCCATTCTTTTTTTTCTTCTTCTTCTTCTTCTCGCTATATTACTTTGGCAACAATAGTCAGAAACAAGCAATTCCATAGCTAACAATAATATCGGTACTTTCGCCTAGAGTCGAAATTATTCGACAGCGTGTCGAAGCGCACCACCTGTTCCGCAGACTCCCTCTCGTTTATCCTTTTAAAAAGTTTTCTGGCAGGATTTCTATTTGCGAGGGAAGTAGCCCGCAGTCGTGAATCGTTACCCGTAAAATGCCAACTACTTAATATATCAAAGCCACACGCGACTCTTCGGCGATCTTCTTCTTGTTCTCCAATGCAGGATTTTCATCTCATTGTCAGTGGAACACTCAAGGTATAGATATAAGACGCATGGCTTATTTACATGTGACAAGAGTATCTTGGAACGGTTATAAATTAAGAGCGTATTTAAATCTGATTGGAGTTTATAAAATATTAAGAGAGAATCATCTCTGGGCAGAGGATGATGCTTAATAACGGATGGACAGGACGTTGGCAGGGTATTGGCAGGCAAGTGAATTAAGAGGAGGATTATTAAAAGTCGATAGAAACGTCACCTAAGGTCACTTTCCCAAACTCGCGTTAGCGGGCAGAGTCGCGGAACGTTGCTGAACCGACAAGCAGGGCTTTAGCGACGACCTCGTGGATTCCCTGGAAAACAAGAGACAAACCCAATGGTGATTCCAGCACAGATCGATACTCCAAGCACATGGTTCAAGCGAGAAGAGCGCTTGACCAGGACCATATTGAGGTACGTGCCAAACCAAAGAAATAAAATGAAATAACACGACTTGGTGATTCAACACTTGAAAACCCCAGTGCAGCCGATAAGGATCAGTCGACGGTATGCATGATTTTGATTTATCGATTGCCCAGTACAAGTAAGCGTATCAAATTAAAAAACAAAAAAGCGATGTAAGCATGTCACGAGCCCATTTCCAATATTTTTTATAGATGAAATTTGTTCGATTTCATTCCCTTCGCATATTGGTTCACCTTTTATCTGGAATAACGGCTGATGCAGTTTTCCAAGATTCTATTAATTGTTAAAGGTTCAATCTCATCACTATAAAGCTGTGCAACTTTTGATAACTAATCGTCAAACAATTGGCATGCTGTACTAAAGGGTTTAAGAATTTATAACTTCCTCCGTCTCGAGAAAGGAATCCTCCAGATCGCAATTAGAGGTTGTTCCTGAAGAAATGAGCGAAAAGTGAGCTTGAGAACACAAAGTGCCGGAATCTATGTACATTGGCCTCGTCTCGACTCGCAAGCACCAGGCTGGTGGATCAAGAATTATGATCTCAAAAAAATCAAACAACTCTAACCTTTCTACTACACCCAGTCATGCGACGCCACAACACAAGAGCTACTTAGTGTCCCTGTCTGAGCCGCCTGGCTACGCTACCTTGGCGAGACGCGCTGCCCCGTGCCGTCCATGTGTGAATTTGCCTTGTATCCGCACTTCTGGATGCGCCTAGACAATCGCGATACCCAATATTTCTGATCGTCGGGACTGCCGGCCAGCACCAGAAGTTCCCGTGCGCTATTGGGATCATAATGTAGTTTGCAGGGCGCTATCGCATCCTCCTTCTTTTCGAGATGTTCTTTGTGCAGCTTAATATGACACCCTGAAAATATAACAGAGAGTGAGACACGAACTTCCTTGTTCTCTATAGGAAACTCATATTCCAAGGATACTCACTTCGACACTCCAGAGCTGGAGGAGACCGGAACACGTACCAGAGTTGTTTCGCGCACACCTCACACGACGTAGGAATGTGAAAGGTTATAGATACAAACTCGTGACCCTTGAGAGGCTGAGTACCAGGTTTATCGGTAAGCTGCGATAATTCCGAACCCGGAAGTGCGTTTCCTTCGTCGCCAGGGCGCCTTGCTTCGCCCTCCCCGGCGTAGAGTAACTGTGAAATCATGATATTATGTCATAGCACAAAGATAATGGAACGTGACTAACGACGACATGACTAATGTGACTAAGCCTACCTGAAATATCCTAGGAATATCTTTGGCGTCGGCACGAATTACGTCTCCCTGAGTGACAGAGCGTACGTGGAAGACTTTGCTCAAGTCCAATATCAAAACTGGATCAGCATTCATCTTGTCGCTTTCACTGTTGTAGAAGATGATCTTCTTCGAGGAAACAACGACGTATTGCTTCTTCCAACCGTGCCTCTTGATGTTCTGCTTGTTCGGCACGTTCAGCCAGCCTTCCAGTCTCATGGCACCATGCTCGGAGAGGCCCGAGTCTTCGCCGTCATTCTCAACCGAAGAAACACTGGCTGTTTCCGAATTGATTGACGCAATTTTCATCTGCAGGGTCTCGATCTCCGAGTCTTTTGAATCCAACTCCATCTGTAGCTTCAGTTTCGATGAGTTCTCCTCGACGAGTTGTGCCTGGAAAAGGAAAGGAAAGAAACAAAATATAGAAAATATAATTTAAAAAAATTAATTTTAAAACAGTCACAATCAACCAGTCGATCTTACTTGCAAATCCTGTAGATCCTTCTGCCACTTAGATGCCAATTGTCCGTACTTTTCTCTTTCCTGAGTGAGCTCTTGTTGCAGTCGACGACAATCCTTTTCCTTTTTCCTGAGATCCGCAGCGGACACCTTCTTCTTTGTCTTCCCCACGGAAGTGAAGTCCTTCGAGTTCATAATTTCCTCAAGCTTATTGACAGCCTGTTGTTTCAAAAGTTGCTCTGTCTTCAATTTACTACTGAGCTTCTCAATCTCTTCGCCATACGACTGAGCTTTGCCAAGTTGTTCTTGCAATTCCTTGACTCGCTTGTTCAGGTCTTCCTTGTCCTTCAGGTACTGTTCCAGAGACTTCTTGAGCTCTCCCTCGCTATCCTTTAATCTATTTATTATCTGCTCCTTTGCATTAAGCTCCTGATGATGTTTGGCTACGCTGTCTTTGTACTCGAGTTCCTTCATCGTTCTCTCTTTTTCCAAATCCGCTACTGTCTCCTCGGCTATCGACCTCGCCAAAGCTTCACTGTCACCTCGAGCTAACGAGAGTTGCAATTGATGAACCAAAGAATTTCGCTCTTCGTCCAATTCCTGATGCAGCCGTGTCTTCTCATCCAATTCCTCGCGAAGTTCTAAGGATTGCGTTTTGTACAGGGTCTATAGAAAAAGAAGACAAATGTTAAAAAAAAAAACACCATAAAATACTATTCCCTTGGAAGTATTAGTAATATTATACTTACCGAAAAGTAAGCTTCAGCCTCCAACTGCTCCTGAAGTTCCTTGGTTTGTAGAGAATCGACGCTTCTCTGAGTCTTCAAATGATGCAGTTCCTCCTCAATTTGCCTTTTGGCTTCCCGCAACTGAGCAACTTCGCCAACCAGTTGCTGTTCCCGAGCTCGCAATCTTCCAGCCTCGGAAGACTGCTGTGCCAATTCACTCTGAAGGACGTTCCGTTTTTGCTGTTCTTGCTCTACCTGTCCCTGCAGAACCTTAACCTTCTCGACTTCCTGGCGATGTTCACCTTCAAGTTTTTGAAGCCGTTGCTGAATCTGTCGATAGTCCACCGAGAGCATCGAGGTCTGCCGTTCCTTTTCTTGGGCGAGAAGTTCAGCACGTTGTCTACTACTCTTCTCCTCGTTGAGTTTTGCTTGTAAAGCTATTTCAAGAAAATACAAAAAAAAAAGGTATATCAGCTTTGCAACATTAAGAAGAATCATATTGTATTTTTGCAATTCTAAGATCAATTTACATACGTGGAACGTTGTAGAATCATTTATCACAAGCAGCCACAAAATAATAATAATTTCCATTAGTCAAAAAGTTGCAAAGATTCAGAAAATCAATTCGAAAAAAGCCATCGAAATGGACACTATGAATAAGTCATATTCGATAAGAAAACATTTAAAAAATTACCTTGGAATATTTTCCCAGTACGTCCTACGCAAGACGTGTAATGAGAAAAGTGCATAGAATATTTCCCACTAGATACTTTGTGCAAATTTTCAAAAGAATATTCCAATACGCTACCTTTAACGACCTCCAGGTTAGCCTCTTCCTTGGACAGCAGTCGGGATCTTTCAGTTTCCTGGTGAGCGACGACTTCCTGGTTGTACCTGGCTTGCGCAGCTTTGAGTTCAAGAGTCAAGCTGGCGGCTTCCTTCTCCAGGGCAGAAACTCGTTCATTTAATTGTCGATTGTCGATCGTCGCCTTTGCCTCGCGTTCACGACTGTGTTCCAATTCGTCGTGCAATGCGGAGAGTCGCGTCTCAAGTTCAACCGTCAAGGAAGACGCTTGCGACCTTGAGCTTCGTTCCTTGGACAATTGTCCTTGGAGAGTAGCAACATCCTGCTGCAGAGAATCTCTCTGTGCTTGTAACTGAGCTCTGGCAACCTGGAGCTCGCTTGCCAATTGCTCTGCAGCTTGACGTGCCACGGCAACTTCTGCTGCTTGTTTGCGGAACCTCGCCGCCATTTCAGCCTCTCTCTCGAGTTTGCTATGCATTTCTTTTATCTGTTTCTCCAGGGTGACTATTCGCTCAGAGGTTTGGTGTGAATTATTGGCGTCTCGTGCTCGTCTGCTTTGTTCCTCCTCTAATTTCTTTTTTAAATCAACAAGCGAATTCTCAACCTTTCTGCGGCCCTCGGTTTCGGATTCTATACGACGTTGCGCCTCCTTATAGTTATGCCTCAGGATGGTCAATTCCTTATCGGCTCTTCCAGCCTCTTCCCGGAACTCGTTCTCCCTACGTGCCATCATTTCTAGCTGCGTGTTCAGAGCCCGATGTTTCAATTCCAGAGCCTCCACCTGCCTCCTCTCGCGTTCTAATAAGCCTTCCAGTTGCGCGATCTTTGGGTCGTCACTCGTTCCGTTCTTTAAATGGTTCTCCAAGCCGTCGACTGCTTCTCTACTAATTGCAGCTGCTAGGAGTTGATAGTCTCCGGAGTAGGTGAATCCAATGAAAGGAAGATGATTGCCTGAGAATGCTTTCGGCACTGGGAAACTTTCCTCAGGACCGTCCTCCTTGTCGACATCATCAAAGTTGCTAGTATCATCGTCACCGGTCAGTTCAGGTACTACCGGTGGTACACACTCTCTCAAATTATCAAAAGTCCACTGATCATTCTCGAAAAAAGGATGACGTTTTATTTCATCGACACCATTTCTTCCCAGTCGTTTCGTTCGGTCAGTCAAAAAGCCATATATCAGACTCTTCGCCGAATGGGAGATATCGACTTCCTGAGGAAAATGCAAGGAATTCCGATGATCCATGATCTTGGAATAGGTACCAACCAAGGAGTCTGCATAAAAGGGAGTATCGCCGACGAGCATCTCGTAGAGGACTACACCGACGGACCACCAGTCACATTCACGCCCGTAGACACCTTCGCCTCCTTGCGACTGGAGAACTTCGGGTGATATGTAATCCGGTGTACCAACCGCGGTATCCGACCGAACTAGACCATCCTGTGAACATCAGATCCATTCGCTGCTTTACAACTATAGGAGGAGTCGCTATCTGAGCGATTACTTACGGAATCCATTCTCATGCAGGTACCAAAATCAGCCAGTTTCAAGTGGCCATGCTTATCGAGCAACATATTGTCTGGTTTCACGTCTCTGTGAACGAAGCCCATAAGGTGTATCGCATCGAGTGCGAGCACAATTTCCGCACAATAAAACTTTGCCCACTTCTCAGGCACATCGTAATTCGACATTAAATTTACCAGATCACCACCTGGCATATAATCCATTACCATATAGAGGTATTTGTTATCTTGAAAGGCAAAATGAAGTTGCACTATCCATTGAGAATTAGCATGAGCCATTATATCACGCTCTTCCCAAAAAAATGCAGAATCCGACCGTTTTATCTGGAAATGAAGAATTATTTACACGTAATTTAAAACTCTTATGTTTCGTTGCAATTTTATCTTTTACTTACCATTTCAAATTTACTAAGCAATTTCATGGCATACACTTTCTGTGTTGACTTGTGCCTGACTAACTGCACCTCACCGAATGCACCTCGACCTATCACTTTAATTGATGTAAAGTCATCTGTTCGCATACGCAGTTTACAAATATTCTGTGCCACTGTTTCATCTGCGATATATTATAATTATATATTTTAATTATTGATGATTTGACAATGTATATGCTAAAATTAATAAACTAAACGATTATCGTATACTCACATCTGTTCATATATGCTTCGATATTTTTCATGCGCTTTACATTGGGATATTCACAGTCTGCGGCTAGTGCCTGGACTGTGTCCAGCAGACAATCGATATTCGTTACACTGCGAGGATCTTTAATATGGTCTTCTAATGCTCTAAGGCGTCTACGCCTATCCTCATCCCGCACAACTTCCATTTCTTAAGCTAGGAGCTGCTACACTCTCGCAAGTACAAAGTGCGTCTCTTGGATCATTAAATCAAAAAAAAATTCTATCATAGGCTAAGCACGGTACATATATGTCACAGCCATTGCATTCGTTGGAAAATCCATTTCCCTGCAAAAAAAACATTTAATACAGTATAAAAAGCCCCCGAGCAATTGCATAGCCTGCAAAATACTTTGTGAACACAGTAACGATTCAAAGCAGTGATAAAATTATAAATATTATCAAAGAATGAACTGCTTTAAAATACGAAGAAGAATACATATCTATGATCTTGCACGGAAGAATCATTTTTCTGGAGTAAATGACACGAGTAGCCACAATCTGTAGTAATATCAAGAATATCGTATTCTCTTTGAAACTTAATATATCCATTGTTGATAAAGTAAGAATTGAATCTAGGAATTTTAAAGTGATAAATCTACATTGGAGTCAAAATGAAAAAATCATTTGCTGACAGATCAAGAATGACAGCGAGGCTAGTGAGCTAGGTGGGTCCCATGACGGCAGGTGCCCCTGAATGTCTGAACGCCTGAACTCTTGACAAAAGAATTCCTCTTTCAGAGATTCTTTTACATCAAATCGACAAGGATGCTGAGATAATAAATTCTCACATACCTAATATCACCAAGAGCAGTGTCCAGCACTCCGTTAATTTGATAAAAACACAATAAAATGCATTATTCCTCGGCGTGAAGGAGTCTCGATTGGTTCGATTGCATACAGCTGAGCCGTGCATGCGCCATTTAGAAAATCTACGAACCTACCGCGGTCGTCAAACTGAAGAAAATTACGCGGAAAGAATTAAATCATCGATACGAAAGAGATGTAGCAAATTGATTTAAAAAAAAGTTCTCCGGATAAACTTCATTCAAATAATTAAAATTCCTACACTCGTCGTTGACACAGAGAAAGCTTTTAATAATTTTTCTTTAGTCGCCGAATGAAAACTAAAAACGGTTGAACAGTGGAAAGCATCACGACAGACGCGTAATATAATTATAAAATTAATGCTACGACTAATCTTTACTAATTCACTTATTAACTCATTGTCTATTTTTACAGTAAATTCTAAAGATTTTCAAGCAAATAAGTGAATATCGATAAGTTCCTTTGAATAAAATAATATAGCATTAATGATTCCGGAAAGCGTACGGATTCATGCGTAGATTGCGTCATATCAGCTACTTTACGTTATGTTCAGTTATGTTACGTTAAATGTAATCTACAACGAAAAAAGTCAAAGAACCAGTCGCAAGTTACTTTAAATACAATGCAATAATATCAAATAATAATGATTGTGCTTGCAACTTGCATTACCGATTTATATTATAAACTATAGATACTGCTATAGTCTGTCCTAGTCTCTTGCATTGTTGTACGTTTACTGCGGAGAGACCATGGTGAATACATAAAGCAGCTTCGCAGTTTTGTTGAATAGTCGTCCGTGCCGCAAAACTAAAGACAACTAGATCCCTGATTGGTCAAAAATTCGGCATTTTTTTTTATACATTCGACTAGGTCCGACAAAGCCGCAAAGACGCCGTAAGATGGCGAATAACGTTTCTCGTAACTTCTCGTAACACGCAACTGTGCGATATTTGATCGTGTTTTGACACTTGGCTAATTCATTGTTAGAAATTAACTAAGCAAAATAATTAAATGTCGCACCTGTGAATCTCTAGATTATAATTGATCACAGTTGACCGCGTAATGCTCGGTGTGAAGTGCGTGATATTTTGTTGGAACGTCGTCTCCTGGTGTTGAGAAACTGTCAAGGGTGTCAGAGTTTTCACTTTTCAAATTACAATTTTAAGTTCTATCTAGTTTTCTTGCGGGTGGCTCAAGGACGCAAGCATATATTCAGCTCTTCTTCGAGAAACTTTACTCAGACGTCCTACGCATTTTTATCGGACACTGTTTATGTCGAGAGGTGTATTTATAGGTTGAGCACGAGGACTGCGAAAATAGGATTCGTTTGAATTCATTGGAGAAATACGTCATAGTTACCACAGAAATAAACGTTACACGTTTTTTTTGGCACGGACTCTAGTCATCTAATTTTCTCTCATTCTTTTGGTACGTTGGAAGACAACTTGGATACTCTGGATACCTCGGTAGAAATGGGTTTACCCTGTGACTGGCAGATCACTAAGCAGATGGTTGCACAGCGAGGACAATATTTATTGGAGTCGGGACAATGGTCGGATTGCAAGTTCATTGTAGGCCAAGAACCGCATCAGCAAGAACTTCAAGGACACAAGCTATTCCTTGCTATGTCGAGTCCAGTGTTCGAGGCAATGTTCTTTGGTGGTATGGCAGAGAAGAATGACCCTATTCCTATACGAGATGTTCAACCGGAAGCATTCAAAGCTCTTTTACAATATATATACACAGATAATGTTGATCTTGGTTCATTTGAACTGGCCTGTGAGCTTTGTTACTGTGCTAAAAAGTATATGCTTCCATTTCTTGTAGAGAAGTGTACTAAATTTTTATGGTCTGATCTTTCGCCTAAAAAAGCTTGTCGAGCATACGAGTTTGCAAAACTTTTTGAAGAACCTGTTCTTATGGAAAAATGTTTACATATCATTTCAACGAATACCAGTGAAGTACTAAGAGAAACCAGTTGGGAAGAAGTTGAACTAACAACGCTGCTCATGGTGTTTGATCAGGATACTTTAAAAATTAATTCTGAAATTGAATTATTCAACGCGGTAGAACGTTGGGCTCATGCTGAATGTATAAGAAAATCTTTAGAACCAACCGATCAAAAAGCCTTGAAATCTGTCATTGGGGATGCTCTGTCGAAAATCAGATTCTTAACACTGACACCTCAGGAATTTGCTGAAGGTCCTGCGAAATCACCTTTATTAACTCAAAGCGAAGCTTTCCATATTCTACTGAACATATCCTCCAGTGAAAAGACATTTATTATGCCAGAAGGATTCTCAAACCTTTTAATACGCAGATTGGAACCACCACCAAATTCTGAAAATGCCATGCCTGTACAGTTTTTCAATAGTCGTCTTGCTCCGTTCAATGACTTACAGAATGCAAAAATGATGCACAGCTTCGTACAAGCGAAGCCACAATACCAATTCTGTTTAGGATCACTTCGACAGAAACTTTACTGCCAAAGACCTGTTCACCAATTGACCGACTGTCTCAATAGCGGTGTCCTGGATTGTTCTTTAACATTCAGCGTAACCAAGAGCATCGAAATAATTGGTATTGTAGTACCAGCCCAAGTGTGTTCAACGGTAAGCTTTCCTTTCCCCATTAATAAAAAGATGATCCCTTTTCTTTTCGTTCTCTTTGCACATGCTTAATATAGATATTTTGTCACAGGCACGTAGTTCCTCGATGATGTTCTCGCCTGTGCCTGCAAGCGATAGCAGGTATACGGAGGTTCTTTATGCTCATCTCCTGGATCGTGATGGTTGCCGTTTAACCTACACTCATTTCACGACAAAAGCTACTCGAGGCTCCTTAGTAGAAATTACATTCAACGCGAGTGTCAAAATTCAACCACAAAAGGTAATCAATTCAGTCATCTTAAAGTAGCAAATTCTATATTTAATAAAGATGATAAGAATGTCTCATTTTCGACCTATACAGATTTATCGACTTGGCGTAACTTTCAATACGATTGGTGTCTACCCCATAGCAGTTTGCCCTGTCCAAATAACATCCGATTCAGTAACGTTCCAGTTTGGAGTTGAAAATGGTGCATGCAACACCCGAAGTGGTTTGATTCGACAGATCGTCTTCTATCAATCAAATTAAAGGGCTTCGATTACGAGTCTATCAAAGTGACGAATATATTATTAGTCACTAAAATTTTGTGATACAAAAAGGGGATTTCTCTGGTTTGGTCGTGTACCAGCTGTGGACGCAATTTTCAGAAAAAATATAACACCGAGTTCTCGGTAATCATGTGTACAATTTTACAAACGTTTCTTCGAGTAAGTAACACTTTACTTTTAATATTCAGATGCAAATTTTAAAGCAAATCTTCCTCGTGCGGACATGATTCTCACGTTATGTTTTTCCCTTTGACTGAAAATGACATTTTTTTTTTAATTCTATTTTACATCATCACTCGATTCGAACGTTTACGTTCGTTCATTTTTTAAAAAATATTATTTATTTTTTTTAGTAATTTCTTACTAATTAGAGATTAAATTAACATTTTATTCGTGCCAAATTTTATGATTTATCGATCGTTCGATTTCAATTTTCAAAATGCTACTGAAAGGTGTTTCGTTCGTGAAGAAACAAGAAATGGATTAACATCAATGAACAAATTTTTATTTCCATAACTGATATTATGCCTATGATATTTTTTTTTGACATTAACGATTGCGTGATTATAGTTTATCGTTCAAATATGAAAAAAAAATGTTAAAAATAATTTTATTAATTATACCGAGATTCGCTTATCAGTCAGAAAGACTGAAAGATATTTGACTGTCGCTCAACAATTTGTAGGGCAAGAACGAATCAGTTTAATTGTTCGTGCGCTTTCAAAACAAATGATTATTTACTGTATAATATTAATTTTACTAACAATAAGAAAGACTCTGTTTATTTTTGTTTGTTCGAAAGAGTATCTTTAAGAACTTTTACATCACGTTATAAATACTAACATCGTATTAACAATATGATAATAAAATTCATACGTTGGATGTGGATCGATAAATCATCCAAATAAACTGTAAAATTTCAAATATTTTATACATAGCGTATCCCGTGTGCATATGTGTCTAGAATCACGCTAATGTTTTTTAAACTATTAAAAATTGTAAAATTATTATAAAAAAAAAGTAATAACAATGATATTATTACAAGAATTAAGTTCTACGCAATGTCAATGTTCCTCGAATGAGATTCTTGTCCTGCATTTCCCATCGTTCTTAAAGAATGACGACTGCCCTTTTAATAGTGAAAAGCTCTTTAGATTGTCTACAATATTATAAAGCGAATGAAAAAAGATTTTTTTTCCCCATGTAGATTCACTAAAAAAATAGACATTTCATGGAAATTTCGTAAAGTTGCATCCCATGGAATTTCTCTTATATCTAATAATTTCACATTCACCGGCATCACTTTCATCAAATGCATATATAGATTTATATGCGCAACGTATCAAAGTTACAAATTTCTCATTGAATCGAACGATTCATTTTTCGACGGCTAATTTCTTCAATTATCATCCGCCCTTTACGTTTTGTGTATAATAAAGTCCCAGGTGTCAGACCACCTCAACTTCAAAACTTCTGTGGCGCTTAAAGGAGTCATGCCGTAGCTAAGCACGGCAAATTTTCGAAAGACATAAATGATTAAAGCTATCCAAAGGACGATACCCATTTTGAAAAAGGATAGTAAGACGTTCCAGCGATATCTTGTTCTGAAAAGAAAAAGAAAAAAATGGTAAATTTGACATAACTTGTCGCAGTTAATTAAAATAAAGAATTTCTTTTTCTCTTACGCTATCACATAATGCAGATGATTAACGGTAGCGGCTGTTAGGAGAACTTTGAAAATAAAAGCCGGCAAATAATGATGGAGAAACAATGTCCTCTCTACAAAGAGGAATGGCAAGAAATGCAATAAATATCCAGCGAGCAAAACTTCACCGATAGTTACGAATCTGTGCCACTCTTCGTCCGAAATATCAAAGCACAGTCTTCTTCTTCTCATTAAATAAAATATCAAAAGTATTGAGTACAGAAAAACAGCTGCAGTACCAGAATACCATATAACAATATTACCAAGTAGATGAACCTGTGCCTGAAAGCAAAAATCAATCGAATTCCAGTCTAGGGAATACAACAAGAAATCAAGATAATTTCTTGTAATAAATGACAAATTGCTTACGTTACTCTGACTGGAAACCCAGTAAGCAATTCCTCTAGCCATCAGTGGCCATTCCAATGGTCCACTCGAGTACATATGACTATTCTGACTTTCCTGTCCACCAAAAAACATTTTCATTTGCAACTCAATGAACTTATCCCAAAAATTAAGTGTAGTCGCCTGCAACGGAATCATTTCTGCATTTATTAATTCTCTTTCTCTTTGCTTTTGATCGTCGCTCTTGGTGTATCTGTGCTCCTCGACATTCCAAACAGCATTAGCTTGCTCTATCAATCGGTCAGCGACGACCTCATGTTGATTAAAGCCCCAATCGGACAACTGTCTGCCACTGAATTTTAAGGCATATTCAGTGTTCACGTGAATAAGACGAACTTGACTTTGAATTGCATGCCAAACGTCACCCGACTGATCCCGATTCACTATGTCGACCTTCCAAAGATTTTGTGCTGACATAGAGACATTGTAATCAATGTAACAAGAGACTTCCTGACTCTGCGGTGTCATCGGCGCAGCAACGTCGTGAGAATTTAAAGCACGGCTCGTTATACCATGCACCAGCTGTATAACTTCGCCGTGCTTTATCGGCTTAATCGGTTTTGTTACTACCAAATCGTTAAAGTCGGGTCTCTTTACGATCCACCAATTGTTTACGTCCTTGAAGGAGTAACACGTTACTTGCTGTTGGTGCGAACTTCCTCGACCATCCGGATATCTCAATGGATATACGTGGTTGTGACTGTGCAACCAGCAAGCTCTGCCGTAGGTATGTCTCAGTGTAATCTGAGAGCCATGAGTTACTTCCAGAGGCTGTCCTTTAGTAATACTGGCCAGGCCACCATCTAAACTTGCTTGGAAAGCACTGGTCATCACGGCATCGTGAGGTCCAGCTTTCGTGAGTATTGATAAATGTATGTAAAATACTCCCAGATAAACACTGGCTATGGTTACAAAGAGGACTATTGCTCTGGCGAATAAATGTGCATAGAGGATTCTGTCTGTTAAATACTTTCTGGGTATCAAACTCCAGTAATCTCGAGCAATCAGCCCTAATGCCAGAACTAATGAATAGAAACCAACGTACTTTACGCTAGAAATAAATGATTAACTTCTTAGATATTGTATACTTCATATTTACTCTGAAAGAAGAAATAAATTTACCATAATGCACATGTTAAATTAATGCCTCCTAAAAATAGCCATATCCACCAGGAATAGAGTGTCGGTTTGTCCATGATCTTTCGAAACTTCATGATACATAGTAATCCAAATAAGGAAAACTGAATTAATATACTTTCCATGAGAATGAATCTTGATTGCGTCAAGAATGCGTTGTCTGCAATAAAATAATAAAATGTGAGTGTTACGTAAGAGCTATTTTGATGTTCAGGAATATTAGTGTCGTTAGATATACCAAAGAGTAACATGAGTCCTGCGATGGCAGCACTCCATGGTTTCAAACCAAGTTCTAATGCTAAATGGTAAGCAGTAGGTATTGCAAGGCTACCGCATAGTGCTGGAACTAATCTTAATGCAAATAATGGTATTGAGTCTGGATACAGACTTCCTATTCTGTCAAACTTATATTGCCCATCAAATCCAGCTAAATATGCAGCCGCAGATACAAGCTGCTTTCCCAATGGTGGATGAGAATCGAAGAAAAAAGTTTTCTTCATGTACAGGCCTACGTATTTACCATAGTGTAACTCGTCGAATCTGTATAAAAGTAAAATAATATAGTTGAACCCTTGAAAGTTCTTTAAAAAAATATTAAATTGATGATATACACTATACTGCGAGGTTCCTCTAGTCTATACAAGCGAGTAGCAAGTCCAGCAATTAATAAAATCACTGCTACCAGGTCAATCTCTAGATTTATTTTTATTCTTGTAGGAGGTACATTGACAAGTGAACTCTCCTTCTGAATTTCCTTCTCTATCGGTACCTCGGACACAGATTCTCCGTCACCCTGTTAAAAAAAAAAAGTACATGAACTCTAGAATTGTCTAGTGGTAACCAATATATGTATACATATATGAAATTCAAATATAAAATTAGATAATTACCTCATCTCGCAGAACTTGTTCAAGACATTCTGTGGTAGTCTTATCGTAATCAAAATTGGCGCTTTGTTTAGCCCGCACAGTTTGCTTGTTATCGAATGTCTTTGTCTTCCTTCGACGTACTTCCATCGTGCTCGTCTTGTGGCTTCACTTCTAAACGAGGCTGGAGAATACAGTGTATAAGATCGTATTCGGTAAAAAGGGCATTTTTCGTTTACGACGCCATAAGCCACGTTGTTATTATAAGGATGTGGTTAGGCAATACGGGACACTCAAAGGATGGGGCCTAAAACTATAAGCACTATAAACGTCATCAGACGACTACCTGTCTGGAGTCCCTAGCTGATTCAATCAGGTTAACGTTATAACGGTACTATTCCAGGCAATCTTACAACGTGTATATGTATACATACAGTAACAGGACTTTTTCATTTCTCTTTACATTTCTCTCTACTGAGCTATGATCCACTATGATCTATTGGTACTGCCAGACAGCCTCTACGTGACAGAGATCGTTGCATATAATTCCTGTCATCGAGATTCGAATAAGATTATTATAATACGTGAACAGGTGTTTTGATTCTGATCTTTATTCAAAAGTTGCTATTGTATTCTTAAAAGCTCTGCTGGTATTAAGATGCCAGTAGTTTAAAAGAAATACAACTAAATTTGTCAATTGTTCGTGTCAAAGAGAAACTCCATAGTTGAAGTAATAGAATTTGAGCTGTTTTAGTTAGATGACACGTTGAGGCAGATTAATAAATGTAAGCTGAATCTTTCAATTAGATACATTCTTAATAGAATTCTTGTTCGTTACAGAACTAAGTTTTATCAAAATATTGTAAGATGGACGAGGGAAAGGTGGAATGTCCTGTGTGCTCCAAAGAATTTTCTACCTCGATGATCGAGGCACATGTTGAAAAATGTCTCTTCCTGAATGAATCGTCACAGAACGAATGTATAGGAGGTTTAAAACGATCAAGCCCATCGGTTAAGTCACAGCAAGTAAGGTCAGGAAACTCTGGATCTGCAAGCAAGAGAGCCAAACGTCGGATTGTTAAGACATTAAATGGAGATAAGCCTTATGTACCATCTATCACTTCTGCCTCTGTCACAGAGAACGGTCAACAAGCATCGAACGATATATCTATGGAGAACAATGTATATTTATTAGTGTTAAATCAAATTCTTATGGTCCGTAGAATAGTATAAATATCACTGTCATGAATAGATGATTCCTGAGAAGAAGGTACCGGTTAAGCACGATCGTATTCCTCTTGCGGAACGGATGAGACCTACGTCTTTGCTGGGGTATATTGGACAGGAACATGTACTTGGACCAGAAGCAGTATTGTCTCAATTATTAGAAAAGACAGAAATCCCAAATATTATACTTTGGGGTCCACCAGGTTGTGGAAAGGTATAGCACACAAAGAGCATAGTTTATATATGGTTTTTTATTCACGCTGTTTTTTGTAGACATCGCTTGCTAACGTAATAGCGCATATTTGCAAGCAGGCACCTGCAGGGAACATGAGATATGTGAAACTCTCAGCTGCTATGTCAGGTGTCAGTGACGTTAAGGAAGCTGTAAATATTGCTGCGAATGAACTGAAATTTGGCCGACGAACTGTTATGTTTATGGACGAGATACACCGTTTCAATAAGCTTCAGCAAGATATTTTCCTGCCACACGTTGAGTCCGGTACTCTCACCCTTATTGGAGCGACTACAGAGAATCCTTCCTTCTCCTTGAATTCTGCTCTACTCAGTCGCTGTCGTGTCATTGTCCTGGAAAAGCTTACAGCTGCCAACTTAATTGTAATTCTACGACGTGCAGTCGAATCACTAGGAGGCAACGTTTACTTCCCGTCTAACTCATCCGATGAGACCCGAGCACCTAGGCCACGAGCCTTGGAAGAAGAATCGGAAGTCCCGGAAATTCCTAAATTCCTCGTAGACGAGGAAACGATCGAATGGTTAGCAGAGACGTGCGATGGAGATGCTCGAATAGCTCTAGGGGGATTAGAATTAGCTGTACAATCGAAGGCACCGAGCGAAGAGAAATTCCTGGAGGAAGGACCTGGATTAATTACGTTGGATGACATTAAGGATAGCCTTAAAAAGACTCACATGCTCTATGACAAAAAGGGTGATCAGCATTACGACATGATTTCTGCTCTTCATAAATCTGTAAGAGCCAGCGATGAGAATGCTTCGCTTTATTGGCTAACAAGAATGATGTCAGGTGGTGAAGATCCTGTTTATATTGCAAGAAGATTAGTCAGAATGGCATGCGAAGATGTTGGACTAGAGGATACAAAAGCATTAGGTTTGTAAAATTGGATAATAAATTAATAAACTTCAAATGCAAGATACAGACGTGAATAATGTTTGAAACAGGTGTGGCGATAGACACAATGCATGGCTGCAAAATGCTTGGGATGCCAGAATGTGATGTGCTCTTGGCACAGTGCGTTACTTATCTGGCGAGAGCACCTAAATCTCGTCTAATGGAGGATGCTCTTAGAGCAGCACAAAAAGTAGTCGCTGATAACAAAGGTCCACAACCAGCAGTACCATTACATCTAAGAAATGCACCAACGAAACTCATGAGTCAACTTGGTAAATCATATAACTTAGTTTCATCCGGTACTATACTTGATTACATATTTCTATTAAACTTTTATTCGTTAGGATATAGCAAAGGGTACAATATGCTACACAAAGATGAGTCTGGCTTGAATTATTTGCCAGAGGGATTGGAGGACTTGAATTTTTTTCAAGAAGAAAGTTCCTTCTGATCATTGAGATACAGAAGAAGAAGAAGACCTGTACAGCCAAATATATGTCATAAGAAGTGTATGTTCCGAGAGAGTATGAAAAAGTAAATATATTTATATTTTTTATAAAATGATCTAATTATTTTGTAAAACACATTAAAGAGATCGTGCCTTTCAATCCCTTCTCTCGTTCTTCTTTCGATGAGTCAGACTTGCGTAACATGAAATTCTTGGGATTAATGTTTCGTCTACTTCGATAGCCGATTAAATCAGTAAACTGGCGCACTCTGTCGCAAAATCGCGGAAACTGAAACACTTGATGTTCATTCGTTTACGCTGGCTCATAGATAACCTTGTTTTCATTTTAAAAGTGATAGAAGTGATGACACTAGTTGTAACGACTAACTAGTACGTGTCATACTTGTCAAATTTTAAGCGGATCTTTTTCTCAATGGGTTCGTTGCAGTTCATTGTTAAATTTCGAGTGTGACGATTGAGAATGCAAGTGTAATCGAACATGATTCCGTCTAAAGAAGATGACAGATATAATCGAAGACGAGATTATTCAGCTTCTCAAGATTTCTGAATCATCGCAGAACGAGTCAGATGCTAATGATATGCAGGATTCGAAAAAAGGAAAATTATTTGTCATTGAATCTGCTACATGCGATCCTATAATGGAACAGAACTCTGAATTGAAAATAAAAGCCACTGTTACATTGTCTGACAAGTCGAAGGCATGGATCGATGGAATGATACCCCATATTCCACAGCTGGATGACTTAGATCAACCGAGTAAACATAATGGGCTCACAATTCACCAGGAAGATCATGATTCATATATCAATGGTTCTGATAATAGCTTGAAGTTGACGGAGCGAGAGAAAATGAAAATTGCTGTACTCCGTGGAAGTATAGCCAAGCCAGACCTTACTTTTGAAGAATTCAAACTTCTGGGTTGCAGCAGCGAGGGTTTTGTTATTGGTAATTAATTGAATTCTTCTTGGAAAGTATTATTATCAATAAGGAATCGTATTTAAAAGTTCTAACGACATTGATTTCTGCTCTATAAGTTGGTTCCTTCTTGACAATAATGTCCTCCTTAAGATCCGAGTCTTGAAATCATAAAGATGATGTGTAGATGATATACGAAGGGTTCTGTGGCCAAGACTCCTGGGACTATCAAACGAAGAACCTGTTCCTATAAAGGGATTAGAAACAGTGCATACCCTTGTCTCTAACGAAGTATACCAGCAGATTTTGAAGGACGTGGCACGTAGCAGCGGTCATCTATCTCCTACAGCAACCGAGAAGGAAATTGAAATATTTCATGAAGAAATGACACAGTTAATATGTTGGGTTCTTTACCGGCATACATATTTGAAGTTAGTATCTATAATTTATTAAACCTGAATTTTGCCTTTAGCTCCGGTAATAAAATAATTCATAATCAGTTACTATCAGGGATATAACGACATAGCAGCAACGGTCCTAATAGTAATGGGATTACAGCGTGGTCTCCACATATTAGAAAGAATATCTCTGAAGTTTCTAGAACGATTCATGGAAAGGACAATGGAAAAAGTTAACCAGGAACTGTTCTACATATTTGCATTGCTAGAACGTATTCATCCAACCCTTTTGGAGCACCTCGAAAAGTAAGTCTGTAACATTTCCACCGCAACAATATGTTTTTAACATATGGAATATCTTTTTGCAGCGTGGAATTATTTCCTCACTTTGCCCTGGCTGAGTATACCACATGGTACGCGCACAAATATGCCGAGAACCGAAAACTTTTGCACAGACTTTTTGATTATTTCCTCGGTAGTCCTCCTCTGATGCCACTTTACCTCAGCACTGTAATCGTAGCCCACAGAGCAGCAGAAATCTTCGATACTACACCCGATATGGGACACACTCACAAAGTACTCTGTACGGTAAGTCACTTTATGATTATTTAATATAAAAATAATATGTCTCAGAAAGAATAATAATGGCAAATTTATTGTGTTAATTAGCTTCCTGAAGATTTGCCATTCGAGCAGCTGCTGGTCGATGCGACGAATCTCTATAGACAGTATCCACCAGAGTCAATAAGTAACGACGTTCGAGATTATGACAATAAAAGGAGACGTAAAGAACAAGAATGGAAATCAAAGGCAGAAGCCAATCGTAGAGAAAGAGAACGACAAAGGCAACTTCGTGTTGCGATTCCTGCAACTAGGATACCTTGTCGTATAAGAAGTTACAAAACCATCACCGTAGTGACCATCTTGGCTATAGGACTGTACGCCTTCTTAAAAACGTCCTCTGGCATTAACTGACATTAACTGAACTTGCCTTAATTGGAAATAGAATTTTGTACATCCCTTTTCTAAAAACCATTTCACAATTGTCTCTAGAACTCACAGTTTTCATTCGTGGGGTACAGCAGCATTATTTTAAGAATTATTTATATCCCAAAGAGACATGTCAGGAGAATTTATAGAAACGGAAGTCGTACGTCCCTTTTTCTAAATCCTACGTACGCTATTTTAATTATTATAAGCTTTTTTTTTGGTGCTTGACCAAAAGCCTTTTGTGGGGAATATTTTAATGAAGAGTTTCAAGCATTCCTGTGCTGCCATTATGCTGTGTTCTTTAGGAATGATCCCAATTTCCAAAAATCACGTACCAATGGCAAGCATAACTAGAGATGAGAGATCACAATTAAAGCTGTGATTACAAGTGTTAGTCGTGCAATTACTAAATGAAACGCGTGCCAAAGAGGACCCCTGTCTTGATATTGAAGATACCGAATCCTGTACACGCGTACAACTCATTGTTAGACTCTACTTGCAACGCCTATCCAATTTAAATGAAAATATTGTACGTATTTATTTAAATCAATAATTTGCAAATGTATCTATAGTATAGTAGATGAATATATATATAATAATTAATATAAAATTTAATTCTTTTTAGCACGACGTTCCTACTTTATCCAATTGCATAAGTTTCAGGGTTCGGAAGACTTGATTTAATTTCCTTTTTATTCAATAATATTACACAACGAGATCATATATTACATTTAATAGTGTATTACGACATCATGAGGTATATATACAAAATATTCTTTAATCTGCGCTGGACCTCATTTTCCTACACAGTGTTAATCGTATTAGAGAGGAAAATATCTTATAACGTATACTCGTAATGTAATTTGAGATTTCAGTTAAAACTCTAAAGCAGCCATTGATCAATGAAATGTTCTAAGGAAGTCAGTTAAAAGTCAGATCTCTCATGAGCAAATAATTAATAATCGATTGGCACAATAAATAGTAAGCTACGACAGTGAATATTATTACAAATTAATTTTCTATATGCACTAATGTTTAATGACTCATAAAAATTGTAATCTTCGAGTCGAATAACTCAAAATGCCCTATGCCGATCATAAATTAACTCTTCAGAATTTGTGTGACTATAGAAGATTCTTTCTTAATATCTACAAATGGCAGCAGATTTTAGCATCGATCGATAGATTCAATCGATAATGTATTTGTAGAGAATCTTCAATTTCATTTTTGAGTTTCAATTTATCCAGTTAAACAATACCGACTGATTTTCTAAACTTTCAATATAGTTTTGATATAATTCAAAACGTTAGCGTCCCTCAAGATTTGCATGTGATTAACACCCGTGAATGGTTGATGATAAATTCTTTGAGTTTGTTTACCTTGCCAATGTAAGCAACCTTCTAGACTTCTTAAATTAACTGTCCCGTCCCCGTCCCCAGGAATTAATTGAGGATAACCATCGATCGAGGTACCCGGTTTGTAATACAATCTGAAAAAAAAGAGTTCAAGATGTAAAATTAATTAAAAGATCAAAGAAGTATTCTCTGATTGAAAATAACAAAAAAAATTACGTACCTTTCCACTGTGTCGACTTTGACTCCGTGTACGCAGTGCATCTCTACGCCTGGAGGAGAAAAATCTAACTGATATTTTTCAGTATCCTTCCGGAACTCCCAGCCATTAGGAACATTTATATCTCTGTTTAAAAAATAATATAATTGAGAATGTATAATATAAAAATGAGGAAAAAATCAAAATCATTACATTAAGAAGTCTCTCATATCCTTGAATGTATAATTCCTTTGTTGCGTTTGTACCAGGACTTCTGTATCCTTCCAAAATAATCTCGAGGGCAACAGCCATCCTAAGCTTGGACATGTGATTTGTTGGTCCTTCAATATGCTTTCGCGAAGTACATAAGCGCCCAGATCATCCCCTGGAATGTTCCATTTGTAATTCAATCGGGACATTCACAATGAATCATTGCTTTGCGTTCTTATCGGTACACAATGCGCTGTTTACATTCGTTTTAAGTTCCTAATGCGAATGGAATATGTATTGGCATGAGACTGCTTAATCCCACATGTTTGTAGCAGTGTAACGTTTTGTAAAAAAAATAGATAAATGTAGAATGAGTGGGGGAGTACCCGACAGATAAACGATTAGCTTACCTATTGCGAAAACTTTAAGAGCTTTTACAGATCCTCCCCATACTCCAGCTAAAGTTACCAAAGAGCTGATATACTTGTCCTTCCATTTTTGGCTTTGTCTTTGTAAGAAAAGAAGTGACATAGGTCCTCCCATACTGTGTGCTATTATTGTTACTGGCTCTTTATTATTCATTAAATAAGTTTCTTCGATTAAATCTTTCAACTTTACAAAATACTCTTCGTTCTCATCTATAAAATCAAACTTTCATATTAGTTATGGTACACGAGGAACCGTTGAATCTCTTATGATATTATAGGTACGTACTGGGTCCTTTCCTGAAGTCATAGGGTGCTCCACGAATAGATACATTTCTGACATATCCAAGCTCTTTCACCAGCATATTAGCAATATCTTTAAAATAAGATCCATAGGATGCTTTACTAGGATCTATATATTCTACAACATAGGGATTTCCCCATCCTGGTACTCTTATGTCAACCCCATCGGTATTTCTTGTCGTTCTCGTATTATTATCATAGTAAAGTTTCATATTATCGATCTGCAACATCGAACGCATAAGATGGAGAGTTTCTAATAGAAAATAAGAACTTCGGACATGGCAGAGAATTTACCCAGCAATCTATTATGACTGGAACTAACAGCTCCAAATTCAGCCATATATTAAAGTAGTCCGTCGAAGTTTTCTCGCATAGATAATGAACCACGGTTGTTTTATTGAGTTTTGCTTCAACCTGACTCCCGCCATCACCTGGAACTGAATAACCAAAGACACGATAAGCTTCAAGAATGACTTGCAACTTGATTGTCTCTATAATATCTAATAATATATACACAAATAACATATAACAAATATTCACTCACTTAATATAACTGGTGATTGTTGCTTTCCTCGAAAACGCCAAAGCTTTGCTACATGCAAAATGCCAAACAGGATAAAAAGACTTAAAATTAATCTTGAGTTCATTTCTAGCTGAGATCGGTAAGGCAAAAAAGTATAACTAAGAAGTATAAGATTTTATTAAAGACTAAGAAATTAGTATACGTATTTTAACGTGCAATCTTAATATCAATACGTTCACTACTGTTCTATTCCTTTTGCTGTTGTGCACCAATTTGTACTGTGAGGTTCAACTGACAATAAGCTTCACGGACTCACTGTTGTTGTGAGAAGTTACGATCAGCTGATGACGCACATTGACGTACGTTAAAAGTATTGCGCGAGCATCGTCACTTCAGTTAAAGAACCAATTAGATTCTTTGTATAGTCCTTGAGATTTCTGATGGGAATTTATCTGCTCATGAATGCTTTTCAATTATTCAACTTGTATCGACACGAAACTACATGATTGGTCACTTTGAAAATATTCTACTGGAACCAGCAAATAGCTAGATTCTTTATCGACAACAATTGATTTAAACTGAGTCATTCGATACACCCGGTATTTACCATGTGCTCCAACTTTAACGTTCTGATTAGATGTTTGTGTCCTTCGTATCAGTTGAATTTATACCTATCAAACTAGATAATATATTTGAGATTATAAACGTACAAAAAATATGTATCCCAGGTCAAGTATCTGTGGAATTTTATAAGATCTTCTATTAGAGGAATTACGTTATGAAATTTTTGTTATTTGATAGTGACGTGTTACAAAAGATGTTAGATTATATTTGATATTTTTCTTATCTGATAGGTTTTATGTATCAACATATTTGTTTACGAGGAAATAGGCCAAACAAAGATTTCGATAATAAATATTCCTTGGTGAATAACACGTTACAGTCATTTTACTGAAATCGATTAAGAAAATACGGTATTATCTGATGGATAAATTATGAAAATAGTACGTCATTGTACGATTTATCAATGCTTTTGATGACACATAGAGAATTTCGAAACATTTATTGTAAGCTATTTTTCTTCTTAAGATATTAAAGAATATTCTGGTTAAATGCTGAATGAGGGTTGTGTACCAGGATCTTTGTTAAATCAATCAAAGTCGGTACCTCTAGGTACCTTCCACTGGATAACACCGAGCTTCACCAATAGTCTGGAAAAGCATCGTTTTATCCTCAAAATTCCCGTTCGATTTGAATGGACGCATGCGTACGATTTTATTATTCCATTTTTACTGTTTCGTCGAGCATTCCGATCCGCAAATAAAGTTCAGAACGTGTCAAAGGCAGTTGCTGACGAATTTATTG
>JARPRG010000254.1:2419763-2435056 GCA_031001745.1 Hartigia nigra
GAAATCCATTTCATAAACCTTATAAATTCTTTCTAAGACTGACTTCCGAATATCTTTAAAATATCTTTTTACAAGAATCCTCGTCACGGGTCCTCTTGGATTTCTATTCTCCACTTGTTCTACAGTGTTCAGCCATCCTGTAAGGCCACTTTCCTCTATAAAAAACTTCTGATCTCTTTGTAGCGTTTCAAATTTTAAAATATATTCATAACTAATACTGCAGGGTCTGCAAGTATTATAGTAAGGCATCCAATGCTCATCGAACTGCCTCTCTTCTGCAAGAAATTGAAGGAACTCTTCAAAAGTTGGTTCGAGCTTTCCCCAAGAGTTATCCCTTCTGCTCTTACGATAGCGTTGCTTAATATGATATCCAAAACGTTCATAATAATATTCACGACCTTCCACGTGCTCCAATTTATCTCTGTAAGCGGAAAGAAGACGTTCGAATGGATGCCGCACAATTAGGAACTTTTTTGTTTCACGCATTTTCTACAAATAAACAAAAGCACTTGCTTAATTATTGATCGCTCCTTAATACTATTCCGTAGGTATATGCACGCATATAAAAAAAAGTAAGAATTATATATAAATATATATACCAAGAGCAGTTTTTTTGTATTCGTATTTGTAATATATGCCTGCCGCACTATTGTATTAATTTGCATTGCATTGTTTCGTATTAAGTCAATAGCTGTGCGCGATAACAATCCTTTGAGTGTAGCAAAATATGTCATCCACGTTGAACTGGCAACTTTGTATATTGGACACCAAGATATCCCATGACGTCTATAATTGTTATATTAAATAATTCTTAATCAGTATCATTTAGCAACAAGAATATCTGTATTGTTTTAACGTATCGCTTCTTCTTCCGATGCATACTTATTAATAATCATCTTTGAAATTGCCTTATCGATAGACACTGTGTCATCCTTAATGTTTGTACAAAGACTCTCCAATAGCTTCCTTCTGCTTTCAAGTTCAACTCTGACATTTATCAGGGCATCCGCTGACGTGGAATTTACACTGGACAGAGTTTTCCCATTAGTTTTCACGTCTGTATTATTTAACAGGCTTGCAGTAGTTATAGGATTGTTTGACTGCTGTGTGATCTGCGATCGATACTCCGTGTACCGTGAACTTTGTAAAATAAACCAGAGGAAAAGAAACGTGAAAATTATAACGAATTTTCGAAGTCCTGAACGCTTCTGGAATTAAAAGAAAAGTAAAAAAGTTCAGTAAACTGTTTTATAATTGTTGCCCTGCATATTGTTATCGAGTTTCAATGGACAATCTCGTGAAAATGATAACTCTTTGCAGGAAGTAAAATATCTCCTGTAGTCGATGATAACAGAATGTTATTCTTTCGAATCCCGAATGTTTTACACTCTACGCTCAAGCCTTTTACTTGCAGACAGCGGAGAAATCAAAAATACGCTCGTATCTTTTTTGGATTCGCGAAGAATCATGAATCGTCATAGATTAATAAATAGACGAATGAAAAACTTATTTAAAAAAAGGTGCACTTTTTACCTGTATTAATATTATTTTCTCCCTCATAATTTTTCTTTGACAATTATCTATATATCACTTGCATATATTATCTCACAGTGATCTTAATATTTATTTGTTTTTTTTATTCAATCACTTTCATCCTGTTACCACTTATATACACTGAATAGATTATGGAATAAACGGGAACGATGTTCTCGGTACCAGATCCGAGGAAGAACTGAAAGAGAGATTGATTTTTTGTTTTCGTAAAGATAACCGATGCATTCGTTTTAGAGAAATCCGATTATAAGAATTATCTGTCATGAGCTATCAACCCTTGTCAACTGTTTCCTGTTTGCGAAGCATCCTGTGTCTGTATCTGCACTCAAAACAAAATTCTTGTTAACAACTCTATTGAGACACCACCGGTGTCAGAATATATTTTGTACCAGAAAATTTCAAATAACAAGAAAGAATATGAGTTTTGACATTTAAGAGAATCTATTTGGTGATAAAAAAATTTCCAAAATATTTCTAGGTGTCTCAGCTACCACGTCACTTTGCTCTATGGCGTGGGCTGTAGCTGCCTATACCAGGGCTATGCGCCGAATGCCTACAGATAAGCACGAGTCCACATGGCCAGGTTTGACGCTTCAAGCATTCTGGAGAGGCGGGATGCTGACTTCCAGAATGGCAGCATTGGTCCTGGCTGCAGTCTGTGTGAGAAAATGGATCTTTCTGCTTCTCGGTAAGTCAAACTCAGTACTCAAAATTTAATAAGAATTAACATTTTTGTACCTCATAATATTTATATAAAATTGACTTATACTTAAATTGCGACGATCATTATTCGTTTCAGGAATACATTGGTTATGCATGACAGTCTGGGTGATACTTCAAAATACTAATTTCTGCCCAACTGTCTGGGAGGAACGCGTCTACAATTGCATAATTGGAGTGATATATTGCTTCGACTTCTTCAATTTACGCGAAGGACGTTCTCGTTATCGTGTACTGGCCTTTTACCTGATAACCGTCGCACAAAATACGATCTTCCTTGCGATCTACGTTGTTTATTTTAAGGACACCGTGAAATCCGACGTAATGACGACATCGAGCATCACTATAGCTGGTGGCACGTTAATAGGTTTAGTGAGTCTCTTGCTGTACTATAGTAAATTTCATTCCATGAGTAATACGAGGGTTCGTAAGAACGTTAAGATGGATCCAGAAATGGCATTGAACAGTAGCATTGAGAGAACAGGAACTCTAAGGTCATTGAAACATCGCTGGCACGGTTCTGCAGTCTCCATACCACGTACGATAGATCTTTCGGAAGCAACCATAATGTCGGATGACATAACAGCCGACAAGAAATCTCTGTTAACGAATATCGTACAGAGTTCAGAGTTCGTGGAAGAGGAAGGTATAATAAATCGTACCTGCGAGATATCCGAGGAAGGTGAGACTACTGTTTGCGCGCTGGTGGAAAGTATTAAATCAGCGGATTATCAAGTCGAAACTATTCAAAATTCAACAAACTCGATAACAGCACAAAATATAGAGTACGATGCTCTGTGCGCTAAGAAATCCTGCGAGGCGAATGCTTTCCAGACAAAATTTGACTCAAGTACTGTGGAAGTCATCGTGGAGGATGAGTACATAGAATGTGACATCGTAGAGACGCTGAGACGTCAGAAGCGAAGAGGAATTTGCTCGGCAGTTGAACTGGGCTTGGACAGCGAAGAATCAAAGTCGGAGGATCCGACGTCCACTTTAAGATCTCAGAAGCGCAGAGGCATTTGCTCCTCGGCTCAACTTGGACTGGAACTAGTGACGAATGAGGATAATTATGTCGAGAAGAACTTTACGTTCGAGCGACGTAGACCAATCGTAGCGAGTGGGTCTGAAGCGGAATTAAAATTAGAGGATTTGGAGTCTTACAACGATGCCTTGGAAGCAGCCATTTCGGTAACGAATATCGATGAAATACCTGACAATATAAAGGACAGGGAACGCCTGAATACTCCAGTAAGTGAGACGAGCGATAAGACTCTGGAAGAAGTGAAAATTTCAGAAGAACCAGCTCAGAAGGAAGAAGAGACAATGAGTCACGTGACGTCGGTTCATGACTATGAGAATGTATGTCCTCTAGGTATAGCTCGACCGCCCTGGTGCATTCGTAGTTGGAAAGGATATACTGATATAGAGACCTACATCCACGACGATAGCGTCGTCAGGGACAGACGTAGGGACACGTTAACGAGCTCTGCGACTGGGACGACTTTCAGTTCTGAATTTTCCGATGCAACCTGTGCAAGTCCTCTAGCACGCAGAGCTTCCAAACGTTCTCGGCAGGATGATTACATGGACACCCTGGTGTACGATCTGGTCGACTGGGAACCAAGCTTGATGTCCAATGAGGAAGCTTCGATGCCAGCATTGTCGGATATCGATGAACAGGAAGCCAGTCTCTTCATGGCCAAACCTGTAGTGATCGATGAGAAAGGCGGTATGTTTGCTTTGGATACCATAATGGAGGAACGTGAAGATTCTACAACCAATTTGGATATTGGTATCAATTTGAAAAGAGCTACAAACTGTACGGCCAGTACTCTGGTAGCTACTATAGATGAGATACGCAAATGTACAGCAGAGAATTCACCAAGGCACGTATATCATAGGACTGAATTGCAATGGGAAGATCTTGAGCCTAAGATATTACTGAGGAAGGCACAGCTTGCCAAAGCGTTGTCATCGTCTACTGACTTTCACGAGATAGAAACACGCGATGGGAATATCCTGCGGTCATTGGACGACTGCATGTCGTTTTCTGCTGGCGGAAATGATCAAATAGAAATAATACGTGAAATGGCTAAGCGCCATTCGACTGGTTCCAGCGGTAAGACACCTCTGATCAATGCTATTCTCTCTGATTCACCGATCCTTGGACCCAAAGCCAAGATGCAGAAATACAGCAGCATAGCAGACAGTTTGCATCTGAGCAGCTTGGAGGAGCATAATGTCTACGTTGAGATGAAACCCTTGGTTCCTGAAAAGTCAGAAGATACTCGAGACTTTTCATTGAGCTCAGCTCAGGACGTGACTATCGTACAAAAAGATGAATCCATAATCTCGAATATTACCTGTCAAAGTACTGGACGTTTATCAAAGCTATTAAAAGCATCTTCCGCAAATGTGCAAATACATTCCGATCATCAGGAATCAAATTTATCAACGTCAATGGAGAAAACGAATGCTGCTGCGCAAGACAAGGAGAAGAATATATTATCGACAAATGTATTAACCCTATGTCCAAGTGATTTAACGTCCTCGCTGATGTTGTCAAAGAAAGGTTCGTCTCAGGTGGCGCTGATAAACAGTCCCTACTCTATGACTGATCACGTGCCCTGCGAAAAGCGTAGAAGAACCGTTAATCGTCCCAGAAGGAAATTCTCCTTGTTGAGAGAAAGATTCGAGCCGAAATCTGAACGACTCGTTTACACGGTAACACCTCGCAACGGCCCCTTCCAGGCAGATCAATCGAAATCTAATAAATTGGATGATCAAGTGTCGATTATTTTGAATAAATCCCCGGTTGACAGACTGGCCGTTTTTTACGATAAGGAAAATCTTACGCCTGCCGTCACCAGTCGTATCAGCCACTGGAACAGCTTCATACATGGACAAAATTCTGCTGAAGCGGAGAAACACGACGTGAACTTATCGCTCAGCAACGAAGAGTCCAGTCTGAAGGAAAAGAGAAGCATCTTTCTGAAGCAGGTATTGTCGCCGCCAAAGTTTCAAAGTTGGGGTAAGAAGAGGACTTTCAGTCCAAATGCCAAAGTCGTTCCTAAGGCTCTCTGAATGATATACGCGTATCTAGAGACTTCGATGTCTTCCATGAATTACTTTCCTATATATTAATAATAATGCTAATAATATTAATAATCATTACAATTTTCGATCTCATGGCCAGTATAGTTAGAAGCTAGGTATGCATCCTCGCTCGTTTTCTGAAAAACTGCTGTTTCCTATAACTCCAACAAAGTTCCAATAACTTTTTATTTTGACCAATTTATATCGATGAGTTTAGTATATACATATACGTATGTATATGCTAGTCGTTGCGTCAAGGAATGTTCGGTTAAGAGATTTGTCCACATGTTTTTCTTTTATATCTCTTATACTTTTCGAAGTCGCATTTATAAAGGTCTAAAAAACTATCCGTCCACCGCACTGGGTGTGTATATAAATATAACGTTATATATCATATATATATATATATATATATGATATATTTTTATTCTTCTACTCGTTTAATATAATTTTGATACTATGATATTTGTATATAAATATCTCTTGTTAGAGTCAATTGAAGTGTATACCATCGATATATAGATGACGGAGAGGTATATTTTTAAAATTATTATACGGCTGATGTACAAGCAAAGTATTACAAATGGTAATGACGTAATTAAGTCTTATTAATTCGATTGACAATCACAGTACGTATATAAGAAAAAGATATGACGGATCCATGAATGTAAAGACTCAATATCGGAAAGAACTGTCCGTTGTCGCAGTTGATATTCTCTTTTGCAATAGTAATTAAAGAGACTATGTTAAATAAAGTTTTAATTTTATTCTTTATTTGTCAAAAAAAAAAGCATTTTTTATATAATACAGATCGATAAACAAATAATGGCACGATAGCATCCTAAGGTCGCGTGTTTTACACGATACTGAGTGTCAACGATCTTTCGTATTCGTGTCGATACGTCACGTTGATTTTTTCAAAATATTTCAATGCTTTACTTTGTATGTCAAATCGAAAAATCATAGGAATTTTCTTGAAAAATTATTAAGTATCGGACGTACGATGACTTTTCTTAAAAATGCATTATTTAAGAGGTTCCTTAATGTTTTTCTGCGATCAAAAGTTATCACAGTTTTTATTTTTTATTTTTGCGGATGGAAATGAAGTGCCTAACTCTAATGGATTATGTATGATTTTCTTTTACGCTAATTAATTTGACTGTATATATTTCGTCTTCTCTCTAACGATCGAAGGTTATACGTAATGTTAAATGTAATCCATTAAAGAATTATCAATTTAATATTAATTACGTACGTGCTGCTCTACGTACAAGTAGTAACGTCAAATGAATTTGTGGTTACACGCATGTATGGTATTGCAAAAAGGGGGGTTTACGGTGGCTTTAGGGCGTGTTCGATATCGTGTGAAATATTTGGAAAAAAAAAGAAAGAAAAGATAAACGGATTCAAAAAAAGAAATTATAGATATCTGTTTGCATTAAACGATTCAAAATCAATGACTAGCGTGAGTCTTAAACACGACGATCTTCGTAAAGAATGAAACAGTGAAAAATATCGATTTTCAATAACTTCGTTGATGTTGATACTTAAAAAAAAAAAAAAATCTTCATTTTTATGAAACTCAAAACGTCTCTTTACCTTACAGTACAATTGACTAAAGTCAAGCTTGCACCTTGCGCCATTTCCCTTAAAAAATACTGTAAGTATTACGTGGCTTCCGTGATTAATAATAAATATTTTTCTATATTATATAAATTTCTTCTACCATTAATTTGACACTGACCTGCCTTTCAACGACAATCACTGTGTAACAATTGGCCAACTATTTTATACATATCAATCTGCGTTACGTATATTATCTTTCTAGATACCGTAAGTCGTTATCTACCTGATTATTAATACACACGTATGCTACCAAGTATAATATCGTATTACTTGTTATCGCTTTAAAATCATACAAATTTTGGAATCGCGTCGCGAAGTGAATAAAATGATCGTAGAGGTATGACGTAGATAAAATGATTCTTAAAAAAAACAAAAAAAATGTGAATGAAATCGAGAAATACATGTTTCAAATTGAGTATCGTCCATTGCGTAATACTGCCATTGAGACTGATTTGTTTATGTAAAAATTATTAAGACGGTAGTGTCCATGACTACGCATAACGATTTCTTTAGCATGTTAAGATAGGATATTGTTTACGATAACCTTTATCCTTGTGACTTTCGTTGTTTCTTTTCTTTTCAATCGGTTAAAATAAGTGCCGGTACACTTAAAAGAGTTCAATCGACGGAATCGTTATTTATGATTTTTCGAACGTGCTAACTCTTCCTTGAGTTATAGATCTATAATCGTTATTCAAGACTATTTACTGTCTAGATTCAGTGTGAAATTCATTGACGCGGCCACGAAGTCTTGCGATTAGTCTCATATCAAGGTGCTCTGTCCGGCGCTACTTTTTTCGCCATATTTCTTCAACCATTCGATATGACAGACGAGCGGCAGACTCCGTAAATTGTTACAGATACGCGTGGACAATGATATCTTACGTAACTCTTGGGCGATCTGATGAAGCGACTTTCCTTTAGTTTCGGGAATGAATAAGAAAACGTAGAATATCGTGACCAGACACATGAAACTGTAGAATAAGTAAGAGCCAGCTAAAGTCATTGATTCTGAAAAAGAAAGAACAGTATGGTTTTCTTATTGTTTCGATATCGTTCAATGTAATCATGGAAATTTCTATCGATAGGAGACAGTTGAATATACGAACTGGTCATTTTGACGACTGATTCAGTGGCGACTATGTTTCCAATCCATAAAAGAATCACGCAAAAACTGACGCACTTTCCTCTTATCGCTGCTGGGAAAACTTCACTCAGTGTTAAAAGTGGCACTGGTCCCAGTCCCAATGCGTAAGCAGCTTCGTAAACGAGTAGCGTGATGACGGCTAAGATGCGCAAGCCTCCATTAAGTCCTTCTGAGTTGACTATATTTTGAGTCTGGAATATACGTTTCGTAATAATTCATTTTCAAGACGTTTTAAAGTTTACAAAGTATGATTGCTCAATGACAATTTTTCTATTCGTACCTCGCAGGAAGCTTTCACTTGAGTCCAAGTTTCAGGACTAGGAGCAATCATAGCCAAAGGTGTAGGCAACAATGGAAATGGCGGTGGTGATCCTGCCGGGAGTACGTTGTTTCCAAATCTCTTATTTCCTCCGTTGACATTGATATTGTTGGAACAATCCACGTTTAAAAAGTTTAGAGTGTCGTCTCCTCTGTCTAACGTTGCCAGCAGTGACAGAAGGGAAATGACGGTCATGCAAATTGTTGCTGAAGTTATTAGTGCTGTTCTTCGACCACATCTTTCCACAACAACAAGAGATAGTATCGTGCTGAATACTTTTACTACTCCCAGTGCTATAGAAGCTGTGGTTTGTGCTACATCTAAAATCGAACGAGTACTATTTAACGTTCTGGTAGAAAATTCAAGTTTTTTTTTGAATTATAATTTAGATACTGTGCTACAAATAATTAATAAGGACTGTCGGAAACGTTAAAACAAAAAGTACAGAGAGGCTCTTATAGGTTGGCTATTAAAGTTTATATAACGAATATTACTTACTAGAACAGATTCCTAAGAGTGCGAATAATCTTGGTGCATAATATAAAACCTGTCGCCTTCCTGTTCCTTGTTGTAGAATCAACATTACAGCCATGATAGCCATTGTCTCGAAAATATTGTTCCACGGATTAGCGGACGCAACTCTAGAGACACGCACAGTTTTTTTAAGAAGTATGAAAGGTGGAGATCGTTGAAGAAATATGATGGTAACGATGCATGTGGTAAGGGCAGGAATAGCAGTGATCCCTATTACAAATCGCCATTGATAATCCGCTGTTTTTACGGCGACGGCAATCACGGATAGCAGAAGTCCCAAGGCAGTGCCAAACTGATGCAACGTTATATTGTATCCACGTTTCTTTAGATCGGATATCTCAGCCATGTATATGCAATGTGCAATAGCGGATACTGTACCAGAATATCCGCATATTACCCGCGCAATCAAGAGTAGGATATAGTGACTAGCCAACGCAGATAGCATAGAGCCAAACGTTAGAAATATTAATGCCAGAATCATTAAACAGCGTCGACCAAACGTGTCTATTAAAACGCCTGAAAGCAAATATTCTTGCTACCAATAATCTTCAATGATTTATGAACAGTATAGGTATTCCTCGATAGATTAATATTGAACGTACCGCCAGTCATAGCACCGAGAAGAGCTCCTACGAACCAGACATTAGCGAATGTGTCTGCTTCGAAACAGCTGAGATTGAATTCGCTTTTGATAGATGACGCTAGAGGTTTTCCAATACCCATGTCGTATCCAAAGACTAATCCAGCTACTACAGCTACAATTAGTACGAGACAATTCTGATTAGTAGATATCAAGGGTGTTAAGTTATCAGTTCTTTTTGGTATTGGTTTCCTCAAGTTCTTTGCAGGAATACACTGATAATCATCAGCCAACGGCTTTGTTTGCGATGGTTCGACATTTCTATTTGCTCCGTTTAGCAATATAGCTGTGTCTTCTTCGTCTGACATTGTTATTTCAATTGTGTTTCAAGTGAAACCTTGGTTAATGTTTTCCAATGAACTGAGGAAAATAAAATTTCTTTAACGGTCACAGTAATGAATTCCTTGGTCCAAAAAGCGTTAGAGCAACGGGCCCTTACGGGCAATGCTGTCCTGCAAATTGTATTAAATTGTACTGAAAATAAAGTAACGTCAATGAACATCAAATACAAGATTTATGATAACTTTATACATGCAGCTTTTAAGTTTAAACATAAACGCGAAGACAGTCGATAAAGACTCACCGAATGGAAACTCCGCTATCTCTGACAAATGTCCGAGGCAAAATGTTAAAAAAATAAATTAATATTAGCAATATTTCGAAAGTGATTTCTTCGATAATTATATGTTTTGTTTATGCGTGTTTGACATTTGCGGCGATCTGTCACTGACGAAGCGCCATCTTGCACAACATTCTATGTAATATTAGCGAATAAGACGAAGAAGTACATTCTCAACAATAGCAATTGGAAGCAAGTTGGCATTTACCTGTAGCGATATCTATGGGGAATACTTGAAACTACAAGAAGTAGTATCAAGCCCAATATAATTATTTCCTCCACTATGTAAAATCTCTGTTTATACTTCTTTCCGAAGGCCTAAAAATGATGAATTAGTTAATGAATTTATTATCTGAAACATTGGAAAGATACAAAATCACAAAAACGTTTTATCGCTTTCGTGTAAATCATCCATTAAATGAATCACCGTCCGAATAACGAACTATTCAAAAGAGCTTTCGTAAATGGCCGCAACTCGTGAAATAGCGCTGCAATCGTTATACAAAAAAAGAGACGCTCTCTCTCAGGATCACGGGTGAATCGATTTGCGTTATATCGCGCAGTGAAAGCGTTCTCACGAGCAATGTTCCTGGCCGGGAAACAGCGTGAATCGCCCGTCTGAATAGTAGAGATAGAGAGCCAGGATACGACCCCGGAAATTTACTAAGATTTTATAACGGGACAAGTAATTGACGTTGACAGTTCCCTCGGGTTCGAATTTGCTAGTTGAAAAAAAAGAAGAGTAGAGGGAGGCGGCACGCCGAAGTGATCGACCGTACGGCCGAAAAATTACCAGTCAAAACGCTGCGCCGCCCTGTCCGTCTTCGTTTATCGACAGATTAAACTAGGAAGGAATTATCGGTGAGTTTCTTGAATCTTTCTGTCATTTTATTCAAAGATTACTGCTTCTGGTACTTAAGGTAATCGTACAAATTCGTGTCATGTTCGAAAGATCTGGCGGTCAGACACGAATGAAGCTTGACAGGGAACTAATGACGTGAACCAGGGGTGTGTCACTGGACTCGCTAGAATTTGTCTTTTTCGTTGATTACTATTAAATTATTTACGAAGGATTGTGGATTAGAATTTGGCATTTATAGTTATTCATGATAATTCACTGGGCTTGTGATTTAACAGGAAGTCATTTTTTATTGTGATACCGAATGCTTGAGATTCGGTACGATTTTATGCCGCCATTTGCCGCTCGGTCGGCATACTCAAAAATCTATCTTGTTAGAATTGTTTGTTATTACATTTTTTCCTTGCTATCACAAACAAATTTAAGATTGGCTGCTTCCTTTACAAGGTACGAATTTTTTCTCTGATTGAAATTAATTTTCCTGGGAATCATTTTTGGTACTAGCTGCTTTCTTCATGAGAAGAGTTTGGCCGGGTTTTCATATATTTTTAGTTTTTAATGATACAATGAAGCATTATACTATTTTAAAAGATCGCTTACGTGATTCTTTATCGATTTATCAGTTAAATTATCTCGTAGCTTATAATGTCGGAAGGGCTTTTGACGGAAGTAATTAAGAATAGGGTTATGGATAGGTTATCTTACCGGTCGTCTCGACTCAATTTGGGAGAATAAGAAATTACACCCGAAACTTTTATCACGAGTAAGAAAGATCTCTGAAATACATTACTTAATTTTAAACTATCATTAAACAAAGTAATTGTACCATTAATTTATTCAACACGAAATCTTGTGAAAATTATCAGCTTCTTATCAAATTAGTAAATTATTGAGTGATTGCATTTTGGATGCAGGTTACGTTTATTTTGCAGATATTAAGATAAACGTTACAAGTTTATCTAAAATTTGCGCGAATTTCTTATCTTCCAGGAAATTCCTCAACAAACTTAATCCACCTTTGCTTTCGAGCAGATAATTCATGTCGTAGCGTTGTAACAGTTCGTTCTTTTTTTTTTTAAATAAACGTACCTCACATGCAATCGAAAACAATAATTTGCTGTACAAAAATTTGACATTTTGGCGTGTGGTAACATCTTGCATTCCATCAATGCAATGTGGTTGCAATTAATATTTTTATGTCAATATTACTCCTGGCCGTAGTTATCCGATAAACACATTGGTGATGCATGCGTCATTTGAACACAGCACGAATGAAAGACCAGAATCATAGGAGCGGGAGAATCGAAAGAAAGGATCAAACAGGAAAAAAAAAGAATAAAAGAATTGAACGATCACGTTCGATTGTATATTACGCAATTCTGCATTGCGCAATGAAAAAAAAAAAAAAAAAAACAGAAACAATAATCAACTGAATTACAATCCATTTTATCATTACTCGTATGAGGCTATCTCAGCTTGTAATAGCAAAAAAAAAAGAGAGAGAAGGATTACCGTGTCTATAATTGATACTCTGCTGATAATTTCTAGAGTATACATTGCATAAAATATATGACTCAATGCTAAAATAACGTCTTCGTGCTTTTGATGTGTATATAATTTTCTAGAGACCACATCATGTCACCCTGTAAAAGAAAAACCATCAATTTCTACGCCTGTAGCGACCCACGGTTATAATCGGGAGAAATTCGAGCCCGAGCCATGTCACGTGGTCTTGAAATCGAGCTCCTATTGGTTAAAGATTGATGGTGGGGGGTTGGCCGGTCTCCCCCCACGCGCACTACACTTTCTTGGCCCAGGAGCGTCAGAATGATTCGGGATTTCGTTCTGGTCGTTTGTACGTTCTAAGCCGGTCCTTTTCTCTCTTATTACCGTTCGTTCTCTCGCTCTCATATGTCTATTTCGAGGCTACATCGTGTAATAATATGAGTCTGTCTTACGCGATCTCGCGCTATTACAACCTGTACGAGTACTCGTGATAGAGGATACAATAATTGCGGACGGAAAATAACGGTTTAGTGAGCTTGTGCCTTTGTGCTCTGTGAAGTTTTATACTCCTGTGATATACTTGGATTGAACTTGACTTCAGTTTTTGTCGAGCCCACCACATTCAAGGTTTGTTTACGTGTCCATTTAGTGGCTACTTTCATATTTTTGCAGGATTTTTGCGTTAACTCAGGCATATTCGATTCGTTATCGCTCGTATAGATTATACAGTGATTGATTTAATGGTTTATGGTTATATCGTGTTGTGCGTCAAACGTATTATTTAATGTACAGTTAAGATACGAGTTCGACTGTGAACAAGCTTGAGGTACAATCTTAAGAATATTTTCGTATCTCAGTGGGAAAACATTTATTATCGGTATATACTAATAGTTACACTTTTATCGGTACGTAATCTTTTCGAACTATTTAATCACAGAGTTTCGTATCTTGTGTTTGATTTCAATCCGTATCTTGTTATTCGGTTTTTCGAAGCATTTCTGGGAATGCCAATGCCTCGTGAAGTAACACAAAAGGTGTACTGTATTTTGTAACGGTATTCGAAAACGTAATTACGTCGTAAATGAATTTACTCTATAGTATTCAGTTTATGAGTACTCAGCTGGGCATTTCTAATTCGCAACAGTTACTTAATACTCGTACGATGGACTCTGCGTTACTGCGAATTTGAGGAATCGTAAAAAGGCCGTGCGAATCGAACACAAATGACCGCACTGTTTACAAATAGACATCGAATACAATGGCTACTACTCTTCTAGCATTGCCAGGACTAAATATAGCTGTAATCGAGTGCACTGCGATATATAATCTTATTGGCACAGTTAAACAGTGGACTGAGACGCGCGTGTCGTGCCCATAATTTTTCTTCTATATTGAATATTCGTTATACACGTGACTTTAGAAAAATCGTGACTTGTAAGAATTTCTCTTCTTCTGCTTTTCACCATTTCTTTCGAACTTCTATTTCTCGCTTTCGAGTTAAGCGGAAATGCCTGGTTTCGTTGTATACCTTTTTTCTTTTAAACCGAGTTATTATTGGAGATTTATCGTTCCCGTTAGCAGCGTGAGACAGTCCAGTCTTGAAATAACATTGAGATAATGCCATTTTTCCTTTTGCCTCTTTGTAATATTCCTTCTTCTTATTTTCGTGAAACGACGTGAATAATATATTCTCTGTATATAAAACTTGTCATTTTTCAATTTTACAAACTCATTCGGTATGCGTATTCTAATATTTAACGTTAGTACTTACAGTCTTTATTGTTTTCCTTGTCAAACTCACGTAAATTACCAAAGAGAGAACGATTTTGACAGTGCTCACGGTCAATTACAAATGATCTATGGTTTATTATCTCACGATCGTAAACTAACTTGTAATAACGGTAGAGAACGGGATAGAATATACTATTGTTAGAAGTTCATTTGAATACGAAGCTAATGAATGGATTGATCCGATCGATTGACAATAAAAATACATACGAACGTATAGAAATAGTAAGGGATTACATTGAACAGTTGACTAACTTAAATTTCCCTTGTGTACAGGCGTATCCTCGGTATTAAGGTATCTTCACACGTTACTTCCTCCACGCACACGCCAAGTCAAGCAAGGGAATAGCTTTGCGAATAGTAAGCCGCCGCACAGATAATCTCTATGTTTAAACTGTGACATCATCAGGACGCGAGCCAGCGGGCGAGCTATATACGCAGCATTATACTCGAGTCCTCTCGGCTCTATTAGCATATACTTTCCAGTGAAATCAGCAGCAAAGTCTATAGTTGATGTTTCAAGTATTATTAATACTTCTCAAGAAGGCAGACAAGAGTCTCCGGGAAGAATGAAGAACCTAGCTGAGAACTTGAACTAGGTTAGAAGCAAGTATTAAAATTCAGACTCAACCAAGAGTCGATACACCGTGTATTAGAAGCAGAAGAGGATGATGAGCATGAAGATAGTTGCTAATGAAAATAAAATAAACGAACGTTATGAGACAGTCGTAAGATCAGGTTACCAGTGCCAGGAGTGAAGTCTGTACAACCAGTAATGATGGCTAATGTCGTGTAAATGGACCTAGGGTAATACGAGAGTCTCCCCTTTGCTTCTCGTTCCTCCTGCCATAGAGGAACTTTGTTATATTATATTGTCAGGCT
>JARPRG010000254.1:2435156-2450724 GCA_031001745.1 Hartigia nigra
CGTACAGGAATGGCTATATCCTTGTCCTACGCGTTACACTGTGTTACATACGTGGCTTTTTGTTGGACTCCTAGCTCGTCCTGGTAACTCATGAGTTACCGATCGACATACTAAGTTGCGCAACGGAGGCGGCTAGGTTGACTCTCTGCTTACAACGTACTTGGCTTGTGGCTATGCGAGTCTAGATAAGAGGTGCTTTGCATACATTACTGCACAGGTGAACAGAAGTGCATTTACTGTAGATTTATCAGTCTGTACACGTTGCATTGTCAGGTGGGAAATTGGATTTTTCTTTTTTTTTTTGTTAGGAATTTGTTGGATGGAAAAAGAAAAATTGACTTTTTATTATACGTGGGACAGACTTGTCCCGTTGTAAGATTTAACGTACAGCTAGGTCCAGTACGTTACGGTATAGTAGAAATGCTGGAGTTCCGTTAAGAAAAATCTTATTTGACGTTCCTTTAATTGCCTTGGATGGTTATTATATTTGTGTTGTTGTTGTTGGTACTTGGATTCTGGGTTGAACAATTCTGGGCTATTTGTGATTGGACTTGGATGGTTCCAGGTATGATGGCTGCTTTGCCGTCTCATCTCATTTCGTGCCTTTCTCTCCCTTTTCTATTCTTCATCGTTATCTTTATATTCAGCGCGGCCTGTACCTTTTTTTTTCTTTCTTTCTCATTTTATCTCTTTGCCTTCCAGCAGCTACACCGTTCACTGACGTTGCGTAAACAGGCGGAATAGCGGTTTCGTGCGTGAATAAGACAGACGCGTTACGTGCCTCCTTGTACCTTCCGATCGTGCATCCTTCTTCTATATTGTTCTTAGGAAGGATCGTGAAATGTTTCTTTTTTTCTCTTTATAAACGTGTTAGGAATTTATTTAGTCAGAAACGCGGGAAAATTCATTGAAATTCAAAACCGATGCGAGCATGGATTTGATCAGTGAAGTCATGTTCGATTGCATCATGGACAAGGTCGGCTGAGTTACGTAAAAAGAAAAGGGTGTTCTTTGAACGATTCACAAAAGTAATCCATATAGCCCTAACCTTCTGTTACGGGGACACGCTCGTGCATCCGGTAAATCGGCTTTAATTGCGCTGTGACGTCATCGACCGAATTAAATGAATTAAACGAATGCTCGACCAGCCCCGCCCTGTAGTTTCTAGTGGCATTTTTTTTTTTCCCTTTTATATACTCGGCGAATCAAAGATATTAGGTAAGCGCAGTCGTTGGTCGAGGAATTAAACGAAAGAATAAGTAATGCTTGCCGGAAAACAATGAACGAGTTCGCGTCTTACACTTTGAATTAGAAAATATTAATTTAACTTTGCCTAATTTGTTACGCAATCATGCATTTGGATAAATGATGTTTTGAATTTTTTTTTGTTTGATTGACTATTTTCTCATTATTCAAGTCTAATGAAAATCTTCGTGCTCGGTCGATCAAAATGGGATCAGGGAATATACGGGGTGTCCTATAAATAAACGATCGAGCCGCGACTGACCCACATTTTCCCATTAAATCAGCTTGTAAAATTATCACGAACAAATAAGCAGGAGATGCTGTAACTACGGGGACTGTGACATTATTTTTTTTACTGCGCGTACAATAATTTATTAAAATTGCGAGAAAAAAAAAGTGATAGTCGACTTTTCAGCGAGACATTATTATATTTGGATATCGTGACCTTGCTCTTTTTGGTCGTCGGCCAAAAATCGTCAATCGCTTACTTAACGAATTACATGAAAATTCCTTTTTCTAAGCTGTTACTCTTTTTCTTTTTTTTTTCTTTCTTCTTCTTCTTATCTTGAAGTCTGTGCATTGAGTCAATGCAAAAATTCTGTAACTGCATATCGCGGCGATTCGACCGTATCGCCGTGAACTTATCGATGCTGGTATATTGCAGTGCCGAGCGAGAAATGCAATGAGAATAAAATAAGATAGAAAAGAAAAAAAAAAAAGAAAATCCAATGAACGAATATATTCAGGCGAGTCTCAGAAATTGCAAAATGATTAATCCGATACGTTATCGTGTCGCGGAGACGATAAAACTTACGGCTCGTATCGCAGTAACGAGGATGAAAACGAATGAACAATTTTATTTTCGCCTGTTCTCTACGTAGACGACGATCGATATCGCTGCGAACGTAGACGTTAATTATTCGCGGGATTTACCAGTCACTGCATCTCGTATGATCACTGTGGCGAAAGGTACAGTGGGGAGAATAAATTCTCTGCGGCTTAAAAGTCTCATTGCAATTAGAATCGAGAGACGCATATAGACACGCCCAGTTTCCCCTATGCGTAGACAAAAGAGATACATGTACGACATATGGGAGTCTTCGAGGTAAACATTTAAAAAAAAAAAAAACATTCGGAATACTTTATCACCTAAATTAAATTTACACAAGCACCAAGAGAGACAACGTATTTAAAAATGCATTTTGCTAATTGAAATCGACACGCTGTAGCCAAGTGCAGCGTTGACGGGTATAACGAAAATATTTATGGCGCGTCACGTGAATCTTCGACTAGCTTACGAACGACGTACGGATTCGATCCAATCGGTAGTGGGCATTCGCTCGGTTTCATGTAAACGTAAAAGAAAAAGCAAACATTTTTATCTGCTGCACTTTTTTGTGCACGGTGCATGTGGCGTCGTTCTATCCTATGGTTACCGACGCGTTACATTGTTCAGAAGGGAATACGTGGTTGCGCGCACGCGATTTAAGGATTTCTCGGAAATAACCAATGCTATACGTGGTCGTCGCGACGTTACGTACAATGGGCCATTCATCGTCGAGTTTGACGGAGCACAAGGGGTTGTGGCGCAGGGGGGGGGGGTAAGGGGGTGCGCAAGAAATAAAAGACAATCTTAAGAGATACAGCGAGAGGAAGAAGCGCAGCGAAAAAAAAAGGATTGTTGGTATATCATACGTTTTAGGTATTCTCGATACTTGGCGGCGACGAAGGAAGGAAGTAAAGAGGGAAAATATAAGACACGAAAGAAAAAAAGTGCGAAGAAATAAGAATAACGTATCGAGAAAACAGAACAGAGGAATCATTCACTCATAAATTTTATAGTTCTCTTTCGAGGCTTGTTGTCTTTTCTCTTTCTTTCACCTTGTCTTTCTTGTTCCTTCTTCGTCGCGTACTTGCGTGCACGAGCACCGCGTTCTGGGCTTATCTTTGCTTTCTCGCGAAACGAGGATTTAATCGTTTGGTCAGTTCGCGAGAGAATCGTGCAATTAATTATTGTTGCGCGCTAATTGCGAGACCCGTTAGATACTAGGTGACTTGTTTTTTTTTTGTTTTGGTGTTTAAGGGGGAAAAAAAAGATTTTCCTTATTAAAAAAAAATTGTCCAATAGGCAGATAGATATGCCGTTTGCGTTAAAATTAATGCTGTTATTCCGTGAATCGGTAATCGGGACTCTCTTTGTATCTTTATTCGCTATTAATACATTGTTAATTAGTGTAAAATCGTTATATCCGCTTGAATCTTTCTAACGAGCCGGCAAATCGAAATTCAGTCACGAACGCTCGATTATTATTGCTCCTTATCGCGCGATTATCTGCGGCGCCAATGCGCGTGCGCGGCACTGGAGATTTCTCGTCGTGAGAAATGGAGCAAGTAAGTGAAAAGGAAAGAAAAAAAAAAGAAAAAAGAGGAGCACCAGGTAAAGACAACGCGAACGAGAGAAGGACGGGATAAGAGAGGAAAGACGAAGAAGAAAAAAATAAAGTGAGAGGGAGGATGTTGGCGCATATCAAAACCGCAATGGCTGTCGTTCTTCTCCGAAGGTGCCGAGCACGGCTCTGGCGTGTGGCAAAACTTCTCCGCGACTTCTCGTGTTGCGTGCTCTAATTAAGTGAGACCCGAGTGACCACGAGCGTCGACGAGTGGCCCCGATTACAAATGTTTTTCCGTTGGATGCCCGACAAGCATATATATCATACAATACGTACTTATACATATATCTATACAAAAGGTCAAAGAAGCTTACGGGAATGGGCTATACGTGCAGGCATAGATAAAGAAAGAAAGAAAGAAAGAAATTAAAAGATCTGGATCAGACTGCGGCCAGTCCTGTTCTCCAGACCATCGGGCATGAGTTAGCAGAACTAACTTATCGTATCCTGTTATGTGCTTCTTTAATTCTCTTGTACATTTATTTCTTTTTTTTTCATTTACTCAGATTCAATCACTAATAACGGAAAATTCGTACCTGCACGTGGCAGCGCGTGATGTGTACTGATACAAATATATATTCAATGCTCCGCTACAATTGAATGCGTCAGTGGCATATCGTGTGTCTACGCGTAATAACGTAGGAGAGAGTAACAATGTAAATTCATGGCGGATTTCCACAGCGATTCGTCAAGCTGCTCAACAATGCGTGTCTCCCGACCGGTTCAAAAGAATGGAGCAACACAGTTGTTGTATGAAATATTACTTTATTTTATATCATATCTATTTTTCTTGCTTTTCGTATAGCTGATTAATTTCTTCTTTTTCTTTTTTTTTTTTTTATACAGTCACGCGTTATATCTATATACGTTTCTGTGGCATACTGATATGACCTCTTGCGCATACAGAGGCTTGTGCCACCGGTACGGACGGCACGCAGGTACATGATATATGTACGTAAGGCACGTGTCCAGTTAGAAGAGGTCATTGTCCGACAACGTTCGCCATTGTCGACGGACATGATCGATAAAAGCTGCTGCTGCTGCTTTCTTGGGCTTGTTAATATACTTTTCTTTTGCCTCGAATACCCTTTTTGACTTTTGACGGATTTATCTTCTTCTTTTTTTTTTCAATTGATTTTGTTTCTTAACTCGTGTTTTTTTTTTCTTTTCTTCATCTTTCATTTAATCTTGACTCTGATCGATTATTATGCAACGGTACTCTCAGCTTGCTCGTGTACCATGTATGCATTCCGTGCGTTTCTCTTGGGATGCGTGGTCACGTTAATCGAACTTCAAATAAGTATTGATCGAGCGACGCATCGGATATTGGATTAAGTATTCTTGGACCGATCGGACAGATCAATGAGCTATATAGCTTGTATCGATTTATGCATTACTCAATTATTATTGTCGTCTTTTATTGTTAAGCCGTTCAGGGAGTTCTGCACGGTTAATTTACTTTTTAAGCAGGCGGGTTGTTGCACCCTTGTAACTTTCGCCAAACCGGATGTCGTCCCTGGGCGAACTGCAATTAGACGCACCCTTGTACTTCCGGTCACGAATTTTCACCTGCTGCACTTCGGCTATAGGACCTTTTGGATATTTTTGCTATGCCCTTATCTTTCCGGGAAATTCGACTGGTTGGTCACGTAATTGCATTTCTAGCCTTCTTGTGTGCACTCGGAGAATTGCATTCGCTCGTGACGCAACCGGTACTCGTTACGTTTGTTTCAAGAATTTCTTCCTGGTGCATTGAATGCGAGTGTTTCTTTTTTTTTTTCCATTTATAATTGCATTTTTTTGACTTTACTCAATTGTCTTTTCCTTTCTGTTTCAGGGTGCGGGAAATTAGGTGCCTAAACGAAATACGGTAAGTCTATATATATTTCATTGTACGGAAATTTGCCTCTTCGCGAATAAACAAGAATAATTGCGCTTTCTTCCTGCATTGCACGAGAAGAAGCTTTTCTCATACTTTAACCTGCGCGGCCTTTCGTCTTCATTCTCATTCTACTTAGCAAACACATTTCAAATATTTCTCCTCGGCGTCCCGACGCTCGAAATAAACTCCACGAAGCGACGAAGACGAAGTTTTGCTTGACCGGAATGCTGCATGCTTTGGCAAGGTTAACGACCTTGCTATAGAAACTTCTTCGAGCCTAGCAGAGTGCATTGCGTGCAACAACAAGAAAAATGCAATTCCACCAAAAATCACAGAGTCGCGAAAATCATATTTTGTCGCGACAATAGGTACGACAATGGTAAAAGTTAATCATGTGGTAATGATATTCGATTTTACATGCACATATCAATGGATTCGAACTCTCTGAAAATCAATTGGTTATCACCAAGATCAACTACTACGAAGCCATTATCGGCCATTATTACACTACTATTCAGCGTCATATACTGTACTATAGGCACGAGTGGGCTGCAGCCGAGTATTTTAAACGGACCGATACTATACGATCTATAGGTCCTTACGAGAGTCTACCTATAGTAAGTGGCGAGTGGTATGATTACAGGTATACCGACACGTATTAGCATATTATTCAGGGAACAGTCGCCAGGTAATAATCCTCCAGTCGAAACCTATCTTATCCAGTTGGGATCTATTTATAACCAGTGACGTTATTTATATAAACACTGGCAAGCCACCTCGTGGGCGTTGCCCTCTAACACACTTTCGAACGAAGCCCCAACACACCTTCTTTCTTATCCCTTTAACGTTACCTGTGGAACAGACGGCCTAACCTATATAGGGGATACGTGTTGCTCGAGTTCCTGCCAAGTCATTGGAAACAATTTTATACCGTTTTTGGTCCTAACTGTATTATTCCACGTTTAAATGTAGAATGGCTCTTTGCTCGTTGGCAAAAAAAATCATCTTTCTGGCACGAGATAGGGAGCATGGGAATTTTTTGTAACCAAATTTTTTTTTTTTTGAGATTTGGTTTACTGTATGATGACGTACCGCGGTGACTTTTTAACGTTACCTCGAGGGTATGGAGCATCGGTACCTCTTTACACGTGAATGACGTGTTGGGGACTTTCATTTGAGACCAAGAATAGGGGAAGGATGAGTTTACCTAACGTCAGGTTGAAAACTAGGCTACAGCCTACTCAGGCAGGCTGACTTTATCTCGGAACGTCAACATTGAAGCCAGTCGAGAGGTCATAATAGATTGCGTCGAGGCTTCTTGCCTCCTTTAAGGTCGTTGACGATGTACGATCGAAGGTAATGGATTCAGGTGGAGTTACGTAAATAGAAAACGTTATTCCTCGACGGGTTTTGTATTCGTACAAGTCGTTTAAACGTGGCTCGGTCGTCTCGCTTGAGTAACTCCAGTCAATGGAATGATTCCGCAATAACGTCAGTCGATGACTTGGACTATAGATCTTTATACAGTTAGGTCGTTCTGATTAGTTTTTGAGATTTGTACGTATTTTTTTTTAATTGAATTTCTTCTGATTAACAATCCGTTAAGATTGGACGATTTTGACTTTAGTATTTAGTTATCTTATACAAGGATCATATGGATTTAGTTTCGTTGTTTGACGCTTCGTGGCAGTTGAGCGTCGCGACGCCCGGTCGGGCTTTTAGCGTCCCGATCAATAAATTCGCGTCCTGGCGTCGCCGTATCAGCGTTCCTTTCTCTACCTTTGGGCGCTCCTGTTTTACCCACCACCTTTTTTTTTTTCTTTCAACCAACCCTCGAATTCCTACGAGGACCCTGCTTAAGGCGACATGATACAGGTAGACAAGCTTTAAATTTACATTGCAAGTCTCACGATTTTTGTATTAAGATTTTTGTTGTTGTTTCCTTTCAATTGTGCAATTTTGTTCACGCATCGTCTAACGATAGATAAATTTCGTGTAATTAGGAAAAACCTTCGTGAAAATTCATGCGGATTCCGGCGTCACTCGTATTTTCAATATGCTTCCATTTAATGACCTCGCTTCGTAAACGAGTCTCCCGGAAGTCGCGAATTTAGGTTAAGTAACGCTTCCGGACGGGGCGAGTGTTTTGCCAGCCGATCGTCGCGGACGATTAGAACTTTTGCTAAGTACAGATTTTAATTACAGGTAGTAACGAAGTAGTCTCTTAGTCGAAAAAAATGTCTTAGTACAGTTTCCAACTGTAATACTTATTTAATTATTGTGTATAATAAATTTAATACATTCTACATATATCTGTAATAGAGGTAATCATCGCGCGTGAGAATTTCTTTTTTTAATTCTTTCTACCGTTACGCTAAAACGAGCCATAGTTCTTCTCGACCCCGGACATGATTTATGACCTCTGCCTCTTGACCTTAAAGACATAATTATCTACTGCGATGCTTTGCGTTACGCTTTCGCATACATCCAGCCATCCAGTACGCGTACATTACCGTTATTACTGTACAGCGTACGGTGTGTATCGAGTATAAGGCCAAGAACGGTCTCGACCCGTCTCGCTGCACGGCGGAAAGTGGAATGAGCTCCGCTCTTGGTGCGGCGGCACGGGTGGGGATGACGGTGTCGGATGGTGGGGGTAACGCATAAAAGTCTGAAGCGTAAGCGGTGGGGATTCATTGTCACCAGGACAGTAGAGGGGAAACGGTGTTTCGTGACGCTTTATAAAAGAAGGAAGCAAACTACATTTCCTCTACGTTACTTCACTGTACATCATGACTGCTTGCAGTCATTGCCAACTAACTGTCATTTTGGCATGACCGAGTTCAAGACCGCGTCACTTCCTTCATTCGTAATGCTTTTTTACTTTGCACTCTTTCGTTGCTTGACTTTTTTTTTTGTTTCTCTTCTCTCGATTCGCTTATTATTCACGGGACTTACAGGCATTGGTCACGGCAGATGTTGTCATTGTCAATGCAGCTATAGACTCTAACAATGATTTAGGGTCAGGGACAAGTTGTGGATGCTACATCGTGTTTTCGTAATGACGTATCTAGTCTGTCACGTTAATCCTAATGACAATTATTTTTATCTATTCCTCCTAGGCAATAATTTACCTTTGATTACGAATCGATGTAAAATTCCATTTACCTGGCTGTAAGATACCGTGACGCTGAATCGAGGAATCCGTTCAATTGCTCAATGATTTTAAATTAACGAGGTTCATCTCGTCCCACGTTGACTCCGTATAAGACGAGGAATCCGAATTGAATTCCAGTATCAGAGGAAAAACGTAATTGATCATTTTAATGATTTCCAGAGGAGGAAACGAATAATTGTCGATGAAAAAAAACCAAAGTCGCGTCGTAAATCCATATTGACGTGTGTGCTGCCCGTCTGCAATGGATTTCCCGTTACTTACGGCGAATCCATTGGTAACTCTTTATTTTTTCTTGTCTTATAATACGTCTATCGTATTTGATAACGTAGTGTAGGAATCGACGTTCTTTAAACTTAAAGACCTTTAAGCTAACGTTCGCGATGCGAGAATCTGTAGGCGCTTGAAATTGGCCCACTTACGTTCAATTATCGCGTTACATCTAATTATCATGTCTCTTCTTCGTACCACTCGCATTCCATGGTACTTCTATCGTGGCCTGATGCTCCAACTGGATCGACTAGATTTTATTTAAACAATCATATTTCGACACTTTATATATTTTTTCCAATCTCTCAGACTTGCTGTATGCTGCTTCGACTCTGATGAGAATCTACATTCTATCTTGTTATTGTACGATGGTAGCATGGGGAACAGTATATCGTCCGTAGGCGTGCTCTCAATCCGGTCTCGTGTACTGACTCATCTATATTTTTATTGTTTTTGTTTTAACAACATAAAGGTCAGCCTATAAATAATTATTGTCAATTTAAATCGACTGTCGCGATTCACATTGAACCAATGCAATTTTGTATGAATCATTTTCAAATTGATTCGGAATTTTGTTAATTCGAAATAACTAAAAAAAAATTATTGCCTCGCTTACAAAGTAAATCTACGATAACACCAATTGCCTATGGAAATCAAATTCAATGATTGCAACGTATCTTTTTGCTTTTTTCGTTATCTCTCTATTCTGCCCTAATTTTACGAATCTTTGGTAATCGCGCTTCTAATCAACTTATACTTTATCTCAATAGCCAATCATCCTGATTAGAAGCCTCCGCGCGCTCGGTATCTCAATCGATTCGTTGCACAATAACGTGAAACGATCTTTCAGTATTTTTTTTGTATCTCTCTCTGTCTGTTTTTATTAAAAAATTTTTTTCTGCCAGCTAGCATAAAATTTTGCAAGGATCATTACTTCCTTCTGTACCTTAATATTCGCCATGTGTACGAACCATTACTGTACTTATTGCCAATCGTTAAGTGTACCGTTATACGCAAAGTGGAACTGACGTTGTAGCAACAAGGACAAGAGAGAGTGACAGATGCAAAGAGAGTGAGAGAGAGAGAGAGAGAGAGAGAGAAACGGAGACGGTAAAAGGCAGAAGGTAATGTAATGTTGATACTTCATGACTCACTGTCAGGCTCCATCATTCTGGTTTACGGTCCATTTGCCGTTTGCCAATTTCGACAAAATATTATCGTCATTGCCTGCCTATTCGATATTGACACTTCTGCTTACGGTCTTATACACAGTGGTCATAAAGTAACTTCCTTATATATTGTCGAGTGACGCGGACACCTTTGCGTGTTCGATTCTGGCACGACCAATGAATCGCCCGACGATATGGAATTTTCGTCTTGTCTTTGCTTCTTTGGCATCAGGCCATTATTCGCGCTCGGCAAACTGACCCGCGCAACTGGCGAAACTTTGCGTGGGTCTTTATCAACAGTGTTAAAAAGACCGGAAACAACGGCGACAGGAATAATTATAGTGACTTCCGGTTTGCATTTTTATATATATATATATTTTTTTTAATTTTTCAAACTGCATAGTCTGACACCACTTCTTCCCACGCTCTTGACTGAGTTCATTATGATAATTTTTTTTGTTATATGCTGATTGTGGAGTCGCCTTATTTTTCAATTACATTCTCTTTTGTTTTCTCTCTCTGAGAAAATAATTGGTGACTTTGTGAACGACGCTTAATATTTCTCAGTCGACTGATATCATCGTATCCATCCGACGGATGCTGCGAGTCGCTTCTTTCTTTATCGCGAGGAATTAACAAGATTCTGCTAGAAATGGCTCCGGCGACAAAGATCGATGATTTTTTTTTATCGCGATTTTTTTTTTGTTTTGCGAAATTACCTATTTTCAATGCAACAAAGCGCGATATTAACAAGCGATGCAGCGTGAACGTGATCTACGGTAAATAGATCACGTCGTACTACTACACACGCGTGGATCGTAGTAAATGATCGAGAGATCATCTACGTACGGGCGCATTGCGGCTGAATCGTTCGAGCCAACATTATGGCTGTTTTCATAAACGCGCAAAGCGTGCATAATCCGCAAAATTGCCTATGAATCCGCCATTACCAACGTCATCCAAATGGATATTGATACCTAGGCTCAATATATAGATATACGTATATGGGAGTTATTGGCTGTAGTGAAAAAAAAAAAAAGAGAGCACAGTATCGCCGGTTCAGCAGCCAGTGTAACTTGGCTGCGAATAAAGGTTTATGGGAGAAACGTTTGGCCGCGTTGAAGGAGAATTTATTTTATTCTACGTCTAACGGGGCTTTTTACGCTCCAAATATTCTCGAGTTATAACTGTAGAGTTTCTGGGTTATCGAGATCTTTTAAAAAGTAATGCCATTCGCCGCTATGTTATTTACTTGAATATTAGTCGTGGCGAAGAATGCGAAAAGGTTAGAGAATCTTTGTAAAATGGGATAGGAGAGTCACGTGGTGGTCTTATTATTATTTTTTATTATTATTATATTTTTGCATATTATTATTTTTTTCTTGTGTTTTTTTTTTTCACGGGCTATCGATTGGTACACTCTAACGAGATAAAAGAGGGACGAGAGACATGGACAAAGGAATTGGGAAGGAAAAAAAGTAAAGGGCAAATATACTGGGATTTATTTGCATTCTCGACTGACGCCATAATTAATGGTTACATATTGAGATCTAAAATTATCTCAGAGCTCCACGAGATAAGCTCTGCGAGCTGCTCTGTCCTTTGCCTGCCGCTTTTTACTCTCTCGCTCTCAGAATTTCCTGTCGTTTCCTCGGCTCTCGGCATCTGCCCAAAATAAATCGGTATTTGACGAGTCGGCGCGTGTCGAAGGACACTTTCGAGTATCGAGAAGAGAATCTTCGTACAGGAATTACGAAAAATCTGGATTTTTCTTTTTTTCTTCAGTTTTCATCTCTCGTCCTTGCTTTCGCTCGTGAAAATATTTTACGTAAAAATTTCATTCGCAGGGCGAGACAGGCATTTTTTTTAACCCTTTTTTCTTCTTCTCCCCTTCGCTATTTGTCGAGTTGCCACTTCAGACTGTTATGAGAATCGAAGGGTGGCGCGTGGTTCTCTTGGTATTTCTTGTGTTTCTCTCTCTCTCTCTCTCTCTCACGGCCAAATTACGTTCAATCGATTCGACTACTCCCACTACTCTCGACGATCCCGCAATCCACCTCAAGCTACACGAAAACTCCGTACTGACTCTTCACTCGTGCGAAACGAATAAATGACAGAGAGAAGGAAGAAGCTACGTGATATCAAGTGAGACAAAGACAGTCTGGGAATTGGGAAAAATGCAAAAGAGTCTCGACCGTCGGCAGACGGAAGAATTGTTCAAACTATTGATTCGGCTTGAGTTGCTAAGCCCCGCGATTTTTCTATTCTTTATTCAACTTGTGACACCCAGAACCACACTTCCCTTTCGCCCATGTAATAATGCTCCTTTCGATAATCGATAATAACTTGGACAAAAAGAGGAGACAAAGGTCGAAATAGCGTTAAGAAAGTTTCAGGATGACAAATGCAATATTTTAACAGATAAATATATATGCTCGTTTTAAAGATTCGGTTGAATTTGTTAAAAGAGAAATTTTTTTTCTTTTCTTTTGGCTTAAAAAAATGTCAAGACTTTAAGGACATTTAATGTGTCTAGTGGTGACGCGATGCGCGACCAGCCTGCGTGTTATGCGTTGTAAGGGTTGGCAGCGATACTAGACGTAGGGGTTGAAATTTATACAGACTACAAAGGGCTGTAATGATTTAGGGCTAGCAAGAGGTATAGTGGCTGATCGTGTTGTGATATTGCTCAGAGATTCCACGTGGGTACGTCGAATGCCTGTAGAGGATGATTAGAAGTTTATACAGGGTGATTCAGCAAGTCAGCATATGATTTTTTTTCAGTTTTTTGAACTTCCATCGGACACCCGATAGGTCAACTTTGAACCTAAATAGTTGAAAAACTAATTTTTGCAGGAAATTTTTATAAATACTTATTTCTCTGCGTTTCCACGTCAGGAATTCGCCTTAGTTTTTCAATCATCCTGTATACGTGTTGTTCCCAAGGGGTGGGTCTTTGGGGGTTAAGAAGCTTATGGCGATTTAATGTCACCCGAATGGAAAATGAAAGCCATAGAAAAAGCATGGTGTGTCGTTCCTCTAATCCCATTACGGTGACTTATTTGTTTACGTTTTCAGAAAAAAAAAAACGAAATATATATAATATTACCGGCTACAATAATTTATAAAAATACAATGAAATTGTGACGATTAATAAAAAAAAAAAAAATTATATATGACTAATACTATCTGGAGTTATCTTTGATATATGGTTGGTATTCGTACATTTGCCTCTGTCTTGCACGAGTGGTCAAAGGTTATCGCGCAATGTTTTCTAATACACGCAATAAATAAACGTAGAAAAATGTCTAGGAATTGACCCGAGAAACGATACGGTGTATCTTTTTGATAGTTTGTTAGAAATATTGGCATTTTTTTCTTGTTATTTCTCGCTTATTTAGATATTCGAATATTTTTCAAGCGCCAACAAGACAAGAATGATTCTCATAGTAATTTTCACTTTATTCACTCTGATGATTTTGATCAATAAATTTCTTCATCCCTCATTTTCTATATATTATTATCAGTACGAATCGCTCGCTGAGTCCGCAGAGTGAGACGAAGGTAACGCGTTTGAAAGAAATGGACAAAGACAATTGTCGAAATTGCCCGATGATTCGCGAACAGTGTCATTGAATGATGTCCATGTCCTCAATCTAGAGTAAACGTTTCGTCACTCGTAAGCCCTCTCTTGGCATTTGCCTGGCCTTATGCAAACGAGCCACTTGGATAATCAAATAAAAGCTGCGAAGTATCAACGAACTCGTAGAAACGTGCTGCTTCGCGTTTGTTTCCTCTGTGTTTCCTCTTTGACGGATTTCTTTTTTTTTTCAATGAAATCAGCTGTTTTGTACATCAATATAATATACAATAGTCTTTTTCTCTTGATCTTCTTCGCTACCGATCGTTCGTCATTTTTTTTTTTTTTGTTATTACGAAGCACAGTGAAACAAGATTTCTTGGCGTTCGACGACTTGATTTCGATTTATCGGTATCGATCTTTATCACTCACTTAAGCGAATGACGTCCATTGTACAGAATTTGATTGTACGATTTTTTTTTTTTTATCGATTCTTGATAATCTTTTTTTCATGCTCAACACTTTTTTTATAGTTTGAATATCGATCGGATATATTTGATTAGGATATATCTCCACAGGCAGTCACTCGTGCCATCAGCCTTTCCCTGCTTCGCGCGTGTCAGAAATTTACAAATTATAGAATCACACGAGTATTTAATTATTGCAAGCTTATCGAGACAATAGGTCGAACGTGTAGGGTGATAAAAAAAAAAGAGCAATGCTAAAAAAACCCACTCGAATTTGACTGACGTCGCTCTATGATGTCATCGTAATTGCGTAATCTCTCCGACCGTGTTAAATGATACACCGCGTGATTACGATGACTATTTCTGACGCGAAGTCACGCACCAGTGCGAATTCGTTTCGCCTTGAATTAACGTGTTCAATTGTCACATTGAGAAGATAAAAGAGAAAAAAAAATCCCTTTTGTACTCGAGCACAAAATAATTTTGAATTACAATTTTACGTAAAAAAAAAAAAAGGACTAAAGTAATAAGTCCGCTCTCTGTCTGCTCCTTCAACGGAAGCTCTATGCATATTTTATCTTTTAAATGTCTTTCTTATGTTAAAAAATTCTTAAAAATAGGAATACTTTTTTTTTTATTGCTTGTACGTATTCTAGTTCTTTTTCAGTCGTATAGGGAATTCCAGGTAACTTCGAGCTTTCTATCGGAAGCTTTATTTTGGCAGGTCTGACGTCCCGCAAGAATTACGTAAGTTCGTTCTCGAGTCGAGTGCCAAGGATGCTGCTGCTTCCTTTTCTCTTCGAGTCTTATCGGTCTGGTTAGTTTGGCTAAAGCTCTTGGCGTGCCTTCGGGGTGCCGCTGGAGCTTGTGCAGATTTTCTTTTTTTCCCATGGACCTTCGTACCGGCACGTCAGTTCGTATTACCGTATCCATTTAATTGTTTGGTACTCGGTGTCAACTAAATAAGTTTGGTTCGATCTCAAAAGTCTTCGTTCGCCTTGAACTATGGTGTACTTTGTGAAACTCGTAAGGCAATAGGATTGTAGCTGTGCAGCGAAGCATGCGTGCGCGTGCACCCGGCCTATAAAGTCTTGCGCAACGAATAATAAAATTTTAATGTCTCTAGTCGCAGGTGACATCCATAGAAATTAACGACGCAGCTTGGCAAACAGAACTTCGAGTTTGTCATAAAAGTAGTGGGGACGCGTTCGTCGATCGGTCGAGCAATTCTGTAAACCTGTCGTTATTGGGTCTTTTTTTTTTTTGACAGTCGTCGAATGCTCATTGGTAGCTGATGACGTTTGGATGTTTTTGTGTTCTCGTTGTGTCT
>JARPRG010000257.1:3227-60757 GCA_031001745.1 Hartigia nigra
TGAAAAGAGACATGCGCTATACAATCCTCGTAGTTTATAGAAACAGTAACGCCCCAAGTAGAATATCTTGGGCGCCAAAGAGGCCCGGAAGTGCCTTTCAAATAAATTATCAGTTTTTCTCAAAAGCAAATCAATACAAACGATTACATGCCATGTGAAATACCGTGCGATTATTTACGATTGATTAAACAAACATTCCATCGACGGTACCATAGGTAAAAATCATTGATCTCTTATTTAAATCGCACGCTTATCCCGCCTATCCATTTATTTATTTATTTCTAAAAGGCAAACTTCTGCAAATAGCGTCTTCGCGCAAAGCTACTACTGATGGTACTAAAAAAACGTGGGTGTTAAAGAGTTCCAGAAAACCAGCGTCCCTACATTGACCTATTACTGTTCCTCAGTATGATTTTAAACGACGTACCTGAGGCTTGCGCGTTGCACCACGTCCCCAGAAACGAATCGACTGTCTGAAACAGTCTGAAGGCCGCAACTAGCAGTAGTCAAACAATGTTCCGTACGTACGGTAGCGGATACCGTCGCGTTTAAATTGATTTGGCGAATAATTACACTCGCTGCTCATTATGCTAATTATCGAAATCTATTAAAGTTAAAAACGATATTTAATACAGGCGTCTAAGACGCGTTGCTGAGGCTATTTGCGTCGAGTGAAACAACTCGATTTGTAAACAAAGAATGGCCGTGGAACCTCGTGTTGCCGGGAATACAAAACCTCTGGTGCCTCTATTCACGAAGGCATCGGATTGCGTGTATACGAGCTGCTATTGGTAAGACTACTTATACGATTCTTATAGTTGGAACTAATGGTTAATTAATTTACTTGTATAAAAGTGTCATACTGCGGCAGATCCCTCGTTGGATCGATACATTGCAGGGACACGAAACAACTACTAGATACAGTGCCATTTTTTAGTCTTCCCATCTTGTCGTCATTCATTTGAGTCGTTGTGACACAGAATGCAGGTTTCTGATTCGTCGATTTCGTGGTGATAAAATATTTTGACAAATCAGATGTTTGTTTCTAGCATCGTGTCATTTGGATTTCTTGTTGATTTAGATTTGAAAAGGCAACTTTATAGTTGTTCACTTGATCAATCATTATTTTCGCACAAGGAAACTTAAAAAATAGCGCGAAATAGTGAGAATGACAATTGGATGTAAGTTGTCGGTGTAGCTCTCGACAGCGCTAATATACATATGAGTAATTTTAATTGCAATTAATAATGTATATCGCGAAGATAGAGAACACGAAAGCTGGACTTGAATCACGCGAGCTTATTTCATAAGGCGCGAAATATTGCATGAGACGAACTTTATGTTTTAATTGGATGTTTCATGCTAATCGCCCTTCGTAATATATAATTAGTGCACTTGCGACTCTCGTGATAACGATTATCTCAACCCCTTTATAGTCGCACTACTTTGACCTTGTGTGTTTCTCGAGAAATTATTATTATGTCACGCTAAACCCCTAACGAGCACGCCTATCATGACCTCGAGAATATTTTAATGCTTTGCTTGGACTTTCAGTGAAGAAAATGTGTGGAAACTCTGTCAGGAGGTTGCTACTAAGCACGGAGCGGAGCTACAACACTGTCATGTTGCTTTTATAAGTAATCCAGGTCGTAGCGTACCCCTATGGCGACAACGTGCCGGCAAGGATGAGGATAAGCTGGTTGTCTGGGTAGGCTTTTGTATGGATGATGTTTTGTTAAATATTCTAGAAATACTTTTAATATTATCTACTTTCAGGATTATCATGTTTTACTAATCTACGCACCTGATGAAAGGGCTGTCGTATATGATCTTGATAGCGCTTTACCCTTTCCTACTCATTTCTGGAAATACGCTACAGAAACGTTCAGGTCGGATGAAGCTTTGCGCCCGGAATATCATAGAAAATTTAGACTTGTTCCTGCTAGTGTTTACTTACAACAATTTGCCTCGGATCGACATCACATGAAACGCGATGATGGCACGTGGATCAAAAATCCACCGGATTATCCACCAATTTCTACTCCAAGTGAGTGACATTTATTTGATGGGCTTGAATGCTTATAGTAGGTTAAACTAGTTTTATTTAAGGTGAGAAATTAACTTGTTCTTTCAGCATGCAAAGACAATCTGGATACCTTTATCAATATGGAGCAGGGGACTGGATTAGGTATTATTATGAGTTTAAAACAGCTAGTCAATAGATTTTATAAACCAAGCGTTACGCCTGTGGCGCCACCACCCCCTCAGCCACAAGCTACACCGACTTAAATAAGATGTCTCGTAATGGTTTTGCACAGAGCGATCCCAATTTGATTCCATTTGAAATTTGAATACCATTCGTACGGCCTAAGGAAATTGGTAGAATTCTTGTCCTAGGACAAGCAACTTTTGTGGAAATCTATTAGAGAATTCGCCAGCTTTTGTCAACGTTTGAATGCAAATGGCGATTTGTGTGCTGATGCACTAATTATTGCAGAAGGTCACACTCTTGACTTGGAATCGATAAACTTCTGTTACTTTATATTTGCAGATTTTGTCAAATCCTTTTACTTTAAGGAAGACAAACTTTAATCAATTTATCGAGCAACATATTCATTCTGTATTTCATTACATTTTTTATACATTCTGGCTAAAAATTTATATATGACTAACTTCAATATATTGAACTTTGAACAATGCTTAATGAATTTTAAAAATTTTGATATCTTCATCGCGTAACGTTAAAACGTAATTCTTAGCTTTTAACTTGAAGCTCGATAAAAAGAAATCTATTCGTCTCTCAGAAAAAATAGATGAAAAGGAAAAAAAGTATATCGGGACACCAAAGACTTGTATCTCTCTCCATCGAATTTCAGTTGTGCGTAAAAGTTAAAAGGAAAAAAAAGATAGATTCTTATTATTACCGTAATGCTTTTTACAATGTTTCTCGAGCAGTCGCTTTATCACTGTATTCTTATCCGGATATCTAATGTTTAATCCTCCTTTTTATATCCCCCCTTTACAGAAACTTTCAAGTCTTTCATATTATTACAACCAAACACGGCACATAATTTCTTAACAAATAATGCTATAATATTCCATGTCGTCTTTTACACGTATTAATTGCCATCAGTCACACATTTTTGTCGCAACGACTTACATATGTATACTGTATACCTTTTTTGTATTTATTACGCCTCTTGAAATTTGTATCAATTAATCCTTGTCTCGAAGACTGATGTACTTAGCAACAATTTGTATACTCGATAAGGATTGTTTCACACGATCATTGCGCTTTAATTGAATGATTGTACAATCGATATATCGTAAATTATTTTATAAACATAAATATAAATACTGCGTGCAAACAAATAAGTTTGTCGCTACGATTGAAGATAACGTAATTACATTACGATTATTGTCATTCTTGTGATACTTTATACTTTTTACTTTGTATACCTGCTAAGATTACTATACTTGTATACTTGTCTATACCGTTTGTACTTGTGTAATTCAAAACAGCCGCGCGTTTGCTCGTTTGGCCCGATTATTAATTTTACCCTATGTATACCTAAAATATTCTCTGCGAATAATTAATTAGTGACATTCTTTACTAATTGCACCGATACAGATACCCGCATATATATTTGTACCATGATACAAGAGAATGACCAATTTTTTTAACATCGAAAAGAGCAGCACTCGAGTCAACGAATATATTTTTCTCGTTGCGTGTGTTAGCGATCTTGACAACGAAATCTTACGATTACAATAAAGTAATTAGAGTTAGCTAGAACAGACCTATACCCTTTTTAAACTGAGATTCAAGAATTTACAAACTTTCGATTTTGGCTCTGATGTAAGTGGTCTTCTAAAAATATTTGAACATTATAACTCTTATATCTTTGTGTGCTATCTCATTAGAATTAGAACAAAGGCCATTTTTTATTTCTAACTAACGAGCAAATGGCGGTGGTACGTCGACTTGACTTTTCTAGATAAATTTTTCACTCTGACGCAATAGCGACTATCGTCTTTGCGTCGACGATATTGATGGTTCGGCCGCACTCTTTGCCTTCCAAAGATTTATCTCACTTATTGTCTCGCATGGTTAATTATCGTACAAATATTTCTAGACTCCATAACAATTTGTAAACGCATCCAGAAACCGTTGTAAACAAGTAAAAGGAGTTCTATAAACGGAAATAAACTATACTTCGTATGGTTATGGTTAAGCTGAATGAGATTCATTTTTTCTCTATGGATTAAAAAAAAACGTAATAATTCTTAAAAACTTTCTCTGCTTCTTGAAAAAAAAGATAAACTGAAATAAGTCAAATTTCCGCAAAAGATTAACGCGAGGATTGTTATTTATAATGCTAAAGTACTGACCGTCATTTTGGTTGGATTTTTTATATTATATCTCAAATAAATAAATAAATAAATATATATATATATATATTGATAGATGAAAAATTAATAAATTTGATCAATGAAATTCGTATATGAATATTATATCGTCGGGAGGGGTAAAAAGTTTTGTCGTTCAACGTATATCAAAACATAAATAATTATATATATCAGAAGAAAATTATATAAATATATACACAGATATATTATACACATACATATATTTATCAACGTTTCATATTTATTATATTGATATATTGTAATTATATTGTATCGAATTGGATATATATATATATATATATATATATCCAATATATATATATATACGCATTGATGGTGAAACTGCGATTATACAATGTTTTTATAACTGTCGCCATTCAGTGACTTTTAAGATTAACATCGTCATTCTGTGATTTGTCAACATCCGATAACGACGCAAAAATTTATTGGTCTCGCTTTATTACCAATATTTGCGATGGCGTTGCGTATGCCGGCTATTCGTTAATTTTTACTTCAAACTTCAATTTATCTGTAATAGATATTCTTTGTTCCGTCTCTCTGTCTCCATCTGATAATATCTACGTTCAAACTTTCTCACTGGAACTCTTTATCGTCTGAACAACAATAATAATAATAAATAATGGACGCTCCGTTTGTTCCAGCTTTCGAATTCTGAAAGTTGAGAGTCTAATCTTTCTCTCAGTGCACGATCAAATTTATTCACAATGTCCACCAACCCTGTCCTATTTTATTCCACGCTTCATATATATACTTTATGAATTTATTAATGTCTAATAAGCTGAGGAAATAAAGGAACTCAGTTTAATTTGATTTGTCGATCGTATATTGCAATTAAATTTGAGAAGAAAAATTATTCCTATTATCTTTATCCGTACGATAATTAATTACAAAATTGAAAAGTTATTTTGGCGTAAGTACCTTCTCGATAAACATAAAGGACTTACGACTATGCTATTGTTCAGTTCCTCTTAACGCTTTAAATAGGAAATCTTAAGGAGCATACCCAAATTGGACCATCACCGTCGAATGATATAAAAAAAATAAAGATAATCGTTCCTTAAGATGTCCCAAACGCGTTTTCATAAATAATGCCACGCTCTTTTTATCTAGACGATCATTATTAAATATCTTTAATTTTTTAAGATCTAAATAGCCTGTATTTAGTACAGCGCCATAACGTAATATATCCATCTACACAGATGTTATAAATAATTAATTTTTAGTCTTTTACTACAGTTGTCTTGTTGAGCTAGAAAATCAAGGCTTTCAAAACGCCGAGAGCAAACTTGTATTTTTCTTAACGTATAAAGATTAATTTCACGAAAAAGACATAGCCACGTCAAGACGTCTCTGACGGGACGTCCCTTCCTTTAGGTGCAAGTTTTGTCGGCATTTTTCAACTCTTTATCCAGTGCATTTAATACAACACTTGGATCCGTCGAAAGCAAGCCGATTGCCATACAATCCCAAAAACGATTGCGACTGGATATGTCAGTTTTATGAACTTTTTGTTCTTTGAAGAATCCTTTCTTTGACTCACGTTCTGTAATAAGGTCTGGCCATACTATAGGTAGACATAGGTATATTATTCTTAGAAAGATGCTGCGAGTCACTCTGGTCGTACTCCACATCGTAATAGATACCACTTTGGTTCTGAAAGAAGATTAATGAGTTATATTTTAATAAGTTTAATTTGAATGTAATTACCGAGATAAATTATTATAGAACTCACTGCGAGAGACGAGCGGGATTTGGGCCTTGGAACGTGGAAGCCACCGCTTTGAGGTATCAAATCTGCTCTGTCTTTATCCTGAGGTTCGGAATCCGAACTGTCTGGTTCTGGCTGATGTCTTTGTCTAGGTCTGGGTGGTGCTTGTAATCTTGGTAATGGAACTGGTGGCAATGTTCCATGTACGCTCATTGTTGGATAACCAAACATGGCTGAACTTGGCCGCGTTGGACCCATTGGTTCTGTCTGTAATTAATGAAATATAGTCATTTAAACTTTATTAATTGTAAATTTATTTATTTAATAAACTCACTGCATAGAGATTAGCTGTGGCCATATGGTCTGCTATGTGAGCCCACATATAAGGTGGCAGACTTGATGGAGGTCCTTGTTTAACTGATGCTAGAGTACCGACTGAACCCACCCTTGCTAAGGTTCCTAATAATAATTCGAAAATTGAGTTACATCCATATTTATTTGAATGATACGAATGATCAATATAATTATGATTTCACCTGGTAACGTTCCTGGGATTCCACCCTGCATGTATCCATAGACAGGAGATCCTACTGCCTTTTGTTCACGTGACCATCTTCGACTATAAGTATATGAAGATTTAATAAGGATTAATTATCATTGACAATTAGCTTAGACTTACCTCCACATTACAAGGCACACTAGAGTCAAGACGATTATGATTAAAGCTGCAACTGATGCACCTATTGCAACCCCTAAAACTTCCCCATCCACTTCGCATTGAGCTCCATAATAATTTCCAGTGCAGCTATAAATAATAATTAAATGGTTTAATTAAATTTTCATGTCTTATATTCCTCGTTAGTTACTCTTCAAATCGCGTTTACTTACGTGCATTGCATCTGATCACCCTGATACGAACAAGTGCCCCTATTATTACAATGAGTAGAAGGACAAGATAAACAGAATCTACCAGCTTCATTAGGATCATCCTTATGAGGGTCCTTGAGTCCTGCATTACAGGAACAAGTGAATCCACCCCAAGTATTCGTGCAGATTGCTGAAGAGTGGCAATCGTTGAGTTCAGACGAGACGCATTCGTCCAGGTCTAAAATAAATAAATTATTCAATTAAAAGATTATCGCAGTAAACAATCTTCAGACTACGTAGCCTGGCACAGGATATTACCTTGGAGATTTGATATTGATCCGGGTGGACTGTCGACGTAGAGCGCACTGTTTCCAATATTATTATTCCTTCTATGTATTACACCAAGAAGATGACGTTGAAGTTCACCAGCTAGAGCTGGTCTAGCAGTTCTTGGTTCATACGTGAGTTTTAACGTTGCATTGACAAATACGCCACCCTGACCCTGGCTAACGTCACCCTGATAAATATTGTTCACCAAAGATCCCATGTACTCGTCGGAGAACGGCGTCATCGACATTGCTGATTCAATCTGGGGAAAAGAGAATACTTTTTAAAATATCAGAAAACAAGAATGTATAAGCCATTATATATCAGTTTCCTATTTTCTTCACTTACTGCCTTGTTAGCTTCGTATGCAAGTGTCTGATAAGAGTCAGAATCCTTATCACTAAGCTCTAGGTCCCAAACAACCTTTTTATCGTAGATTTTGTCAACCCTCATAGAAACTACGATACTGATAATCTCTGGAAAGATACCGGATGTTTAAACATATCTTAAGATTTGTTCTTGTATTTTTTGTTGTTTAACAATAACATTGAAGTTCGAACAATCTTTACTAACTTTTACAAGGTAGTGAATGCTGAAGTCTCGCATAACCTGGTTTACAGTGACATGCGGATACGCCTTGGACAGTTGCACATGCTTCGTGTTGACTTCCGTCGCAAGTACTGGAATCGCCAACGATACAAGTATCTATTCTCACTGGTGGTTGCGTGGGTCTTCTGTGGAAAGTGGGCCTTCTAATAGGTCCACTGGGCCTTGGAGATTCTGATGGAGGATCAGGTTGGGCTACAGCGTATCTATAGAAATTTTTAATCGGAAATTATGTACACTTAAAAAAAAACAAGGCCTTAAATATTTTATACATTTCGGAGACTTACCCTGTGCCAATAACTTGTGGAGGCTGGGTTCTTGTAGGCTGAAGTTGGACAGGAGATGGACTGGAACTGGAGTCTGTATTATCAAAGAGATTAATATAAGTCCTCTTTCCATCAATACTGACAAAACCTTGACCCTCTACTGCGGATGTCAGAATTACATCAGTTTCACCAGTACTTATAGGAACCCTCACACTTTCTCCTGAAGTTCAGAGACACATGTTTGTTATTAAACCTATTTCAAACAAAATTAAGTACTTAATTACCTGTGTTTCCTCCTGGTCCCTGAATAGCAGAGACAGTCACATCGAAAATATCACCGATCTGTGGATATCGAGATGAAGGATAAGGTCTTTGAGTTGCTAATCCTGGAGATCCTGTATAATCCAAGGTATCGTCCAAAACTATTCCAGGTCTGGGCCGATAAGGATAATAATCTGTAGGTGCTAGAAATAATATGAAAATTAAAATTAAACTTTTGTTTACTTCCCAGTTACACCGTCAGGGTAAATCCAAATTTGTACCTGGCCTCTTAGAGAATGTGCTGCTAGTCGCATGCGTATGTGTTTTATCAATATTTTCTGGAGCTTTCGTAAAACTAGGTAAACCATCCACAGGAGTAGCAGAGCTCAGAATAGTCTCAAGGTTTGGTAAGTTCTCATTTTTACTAGGTTCCAGTTTCATTTCTGTTTCCATAGGTGATGTTGTCAATTTCTCTTCGTTGGGCTCCAACGGAATAACCGTTGGATGAATTTCTTTTATAGATGGTGTCGGCTCTATAATTTGAACGTAGGAACTGGTCTCAATATTTAAAGTAGTTTGAGATACACTTTTCAGTATGGACTTAGATGTGACTGCAGGAACTTGTTCTTCGTCATCAGTGTGTTCATGATCCTTTGAAGAAATTGAAGGATTCATGTCTTTCGTTTTATTATTTTCTGCTTTATCGACTCCGTGCTGCCCATCTAGAGGAATGACTGGCTTAGGCGAATGCATTTCTACAGTGAAATTCACATCCGGTGAATTTCCCTCATAATTTGGAATTGGATAAGATTGTTGATTCGAGCCTAAGATAAGAGTATTTTCTGTGACGACCTTGTCGTCCTTTAATGGGGGTTGATACTTGTGATACTTCTTTGTTGTACTTTCAAGATTTGACTGTTTCTCAGTAGTAACATCTCCTTTATCAGCTTCTGTAGTTATTCCTGGTTTAGTTACTATATCCGGTTTACTACTAGTACTTTCTTCAGATTCCGGTTTACTTCCAGCGTCTGTAACTTCCGGTTTCAGTTCAAAATGCGGTTTTTCCAATACACTGTGTTCCTTATCGTTAAAGAAAGAAGATGCATCTATCGGAGGTAATGGTTTATAAGGGGGGATTGGTCTTCTGGTGTTTCCTGTAAATTCCATTGATTGGATCGTTATTCGGGTCATTAGGTTAGTAGATCCTTCGAAATTCGGTCAGAGGTCATATTCGGGTGTTACCTGGTCTAAATGGTCTATTCCACGGTCGGTTGCCTTGCGGAACGATCTGTTCCGGAACTGGAACACCATTCAAGAATGGCCTCATAGGTCGTTCCGGTGGTAGTTGATTGACGGATGGTCTTTCAGGAGCTGGAGGTTTTTCAAAAGGATATGGCTGTTCCGGTAATGGTGGTGGTGGTGGCGGAGGATTCATTCCGGGAGTGTCAAAATCAGGTGGCAAGGGTGGTACATCCGAAATTCTCGGTGGTCCTCTGTTATTTATTCTATACAAAGAAAAAAAAAAAGAATTCAATAACAATTTAAAGAAAATTTTGTCTGATTTAAAAAACGTATATTGTTGAAATTTTACCTGGTAGCTTGAATGGGTCTAAGGGGTCGGCCTGTATTGGCAGCAACATTAACTTTTCCATTCAGAAGTTTTACTATACCCGTAATAATATCCTGAATATCAGGATTAGACTGTCTCTGTCCCGGTAAGGCTGTCTGCAGGACAGGAGGTGGTGCGTGCTCGCTATAAATCCGCGGGGTCTCTTGACGACTTTGCCTCTGCTGAACGGATCCTCGAAGATGGTGATTCTGAGATCCAAGCGGATTCTGGGGCTCCGACAAGAATCCTCGTCCTTGCGGAGCCCCTGGCCCTTCCCCCGACAGGTTTTCACTTTTCGTTGGTACTATATTACTACAAACGAACAAAGGTTTATCATTGTTCTTATAAACAAAACAAAAATAATCTCACAAAATCATTACCGAAAATATTCTCCAGGTTTGACTTCAATATTATTCCCATCGATTTGATCAACGTGCTTCGAGGATGTCAGAACGTCTAATCCTTCCTCAGGACTATTACTCTTGGTGACGTAATGTGTTTCATCCCTTTCAAATTCGTCTACGCTTCTCGAACTTTCCAGATGTAACGTAGGTAAGGTTCGTTGAAAATCAGAAGTCTCATCAGCACGAAAGACGACGGGAGTCCTTTTGTGACCCGGATACGCACTGGTACTAAGGACGATAGCGTCTCGAGTGGATTTCAAAGACGTCCTGTCGTCATTCTGTATCGCTGACGCTCCTGAAAATCAAACAAATCGACAACTACATAAGCAAATAAATACTAAGCTATCATTACACGATTCATAATAGTAACCTATACAATAATTTTCTTGAAAGTAGCCATTAAGCATCCTTTAATCAAGAAACGTTCATATGTAAAAGGAACAACAATTAAGATTCCAGTAAGTAATCAGAGAAGAAGACGTCACGCACGTGTCATCAGGTTACGATGAACGTCGTAAATGTATATATGTACTGTAACGTATTTTTCAGTACATACACATCATCTAGAAAATTTCATCTGAAATGGTTGACTTTTTCCATAAAGGCCAAAAAGGAATATCCAGACATATGAAGTGGCATCCAAGGCGAGGTTATAACAAGAGACAACAGATTTCAGTCAGGTGCAAAAAAGATATATCTTTCTCTGTTCATCTTCTAAGAATAATTGCGACATCCAGTCGATGTGAGAAACGGTACTTGGCCGGTTGACATTCCTGAGGCCTCAAGATCGATGCGTCGACCATGTGAGACACGACGCGTATGTGATTCTACGTTTACTCTACGACAATCCTTTCTTCTAGCTTCTAGGGCTCATCTACTTGACCAATCCTCTAGCAATCTATACATCCAGCCAATAAATGAGCGCTGAACTTGTCTATATAAAAAAGTTCATTGACACCAGCAGTCAAACTTCCATTTCATGTCTTGGATACATAACGTATGTAATACATGATGCATGTGGCTGAAGTTGCAGCATCCAACCATGTTCATTTCGGTAACCCAAAATTATTCAATGTTCACAACACCAATATAATTAGTTTTATATGACTTATTATTAACAAAAAAATCTTTTCAGATACATAGTTGACCGGACGCTGATGACATCATTTTCGGATGAGAAAACGGTTCACTGACACCGAGGATTGTAAAGGCCTTGGGGCACCTGTCGAACCGGGTCTCACATTTTGTAAGAACGTAGGCCGTATGTACTTCAGAGGAACGTGTCAGGTCGTACTCCTGGCTAAGAATGGCGTGGACGACTCAACCGTAGAGTTATAATGTTTGCATCGCAAAATTAACGCGAATAGCTATGGCTAACGGAACTCTTAGGTAGATATATATACGTGTGTGCGTTGGATTTTCATCATGCAAGTTTCTGCTCGATGAAATTTTTATATGAGAAACTAAATGGAGCATAGTGAGCGTAATAGCGAGTATTTAATTTATAGAGGATTCCTACAAGTCTGACGAGGTCTGTCGTTTAGCGATACGTGGGAACAATGCTAGCTCGTTTCGTAGAGGACAGGGAGCCTGTTCAACGCTGCATGAAGTAATTTAAGAGAAACTGGCTGAGAAACAATATAGATTCGAATTTCTCGCTAGCCTGAATGATGAACTGAGATCGAGATGAATGGCTGGCATAATTAACTTTGTCCAGTATACGATATGATTAGACGATAACGATATGTTTAAGATGGCAACGTCTTTAATTTCAGATCTATTCCAACCAAGAGAAAGTAGACAATTACGTTTCACAATAAACAAGTTTGATTCAGTATGTGTCACGTAAACGAAAACTGACCAAAGAATATTTAAAGATTCTTATGCCAAGCAAATATTACGTGTACACTGTATGCTCTGGATCAATAAAAATTAAAATATCCGAAAAGTAATATCGTTATTCGTTACTAATAACCAAAATTAATTCTTATATACAGTTTAGTACAATTCAAAAATTCCCGCCAAAATTCTGACCACTCGATAAAACTGATTAATTATTTTGTCAAATAAAATCATTTTTCCTGGTTTTATCCTTTCATTCGAATTTGCGTTACGGTACTGAATCAAGTAGTGGCGTTGCGGTCATTAAATTCACTGGTCGTCGATCTATCACTAATTACTCATTAAACGATGACACGATTTTGAAACACGTAGTAATTAAGCTCTTCGCGTTCTAACGGCCGAGCATTGTGCTCCCGATTTTATCCCTCCAATTATTCTGCTTTGGTACTACTACACTTATTTTACAATATAAATTACACACTCGTTCATTTACGTATTTATGTACTGGAGTGTACAGTACGTACCCCTTCTTACTATGTTACTATATAATCATTATGTTTACGGTTTTAGTTGCTGTAAAAGAGGCAGAATCTCTGCCTCGTAGAAGAGAATAAAAGCCGTGAGAATCTAGGTGAATCGTGCAGCAGTCAGTGTCTTAGGAAATGGAAGTTAATATGTCTGTAAAGCTGGGTTCACGCGTTCGTGAAATTCCTGAAGCTTTTTATGCATTGGCTTTTAGAGTAAATTACTAAATTTCATAATTAACGTAGATTCGGATGAAACCATTGTAAATGGGATATATACCTATATATACACACACACGCCAAAACTTAGTCAACAAGGATATAATTTGTTTTTTTACTAAAATAATCAATGGAATTATACTTAGCAACGAAGGAGCAGGTTTGTCTTATAAATGATATTTTGTAATTTTTCTTTTTAATGATAACTTTTGTGGAACTAGACTGCTTGAAAATGATTTTTTTTTAACTGGAACAAGAGCTAAGTCTAAGACATGTATGAAAGTCTGAAGGGTTCAGGTCAGTACGAAATCCTGTTTTAGGTAGCCGTATGTGAACCAGCCTTTAAGATAACGCGAATGAAACGACGAAGGGGTTTTATACCTATGGAAGTGTAGACAGTCTCTCGAGGCGGTAACGGCAAGCGTAACGGGACTCCATTCCAGCCCAATATTTATTCTTTTCACTCACAGTCAAGATATTTACGATCCTCTTGATGCGACAGTATAATCAATATAAATCAGTTTCTTAAAAAATAACTTATTTGTCATAAACGAGGGATATCGATTACCAAAAAAATATTTAATCAATCAAGTATTCTGTGAGCATACAAAAAATGTATGTATTGGATTCCAGTATTATTCTATTTAGATTTTTGACAAGCCATCATTTCCTATAGAATCAAATTTTTCGAATTTCTTTACTTTTCAGAATACTCTATACACCGTTTAAAAGATCGCGACCGTTTCGCTTGAACATTCGAAACAGAAATTTCTTGAAGACTAGAATTCCTCATCATAATAATACATATTGCGATTTCGTGACACTTTCACGGTTAATGCGGTTGGGCGAAAGTCGAGTGACGAAACTGTATACCGGATATGTCATTGCTGCCATAGCTGATACTCTTCCTTATTGCAGTAACACTAATGGCGACACGTCATACATCTTTCTATTCCTCGCCGATGCTTTTCCAAAGAATTAACATGTCAAAGAGAAACTTTGCTACCTACTATAGATATTTGACAAGCAAAATTAGACATGGATAAAAAGATCTAACTGTCTCTGATGGCAATTCGAAAAATTCGTATTATCCGCGACTACATATCACGTACGTATATAGGGTAGTGATGTCAATGCAAAATATAATCTGTAATGTAGTAAAATATGCCATTTCATGCGGGCTAACAAGTATGGGTCTTAGTTCGTGACGTTCGTTTGTATCTAAAAGAGAATCAACGTGGGTCTCAGCTTTGTATATTTTACACATATGTATAGCAGATACTACTTATGTAGATACAGTGTGTGTCAACTTTCTCCAGCATTCCCTGTGACAATTCTGAAGTATGACTTATTTTTTTTCTAACTATATTTCATCAGTAAAGAATGAAAAGTCAATTCGTCCACAAGCTGATCACGATCCACGACTGTATCCGTATAGAAAGTGTTTAATGAAATTACCCACGTAGTTTTACCGGTCAGTCGCACCGGATGTAAGAAGCATCAATAAAGTATTGCACACTAAGCCTCATAATTATTTATAAATTGCTCAATATGAGAATATTAAAAAAACAAAATAGATTTTCCCTTTTTTTGTTTTATTTTATTAAGAATTTTAAGCGTCCCCAATGTTACATTAATAACAGTGCAAGATACAGGTTTTAATACGGGTATAATATAACAAGCTTGTTAAATGTATAAATACCCTAGTTTACTGGCAGAATGTCTAGGTAAATACTCTAGATCGCAAAGAGGCAATTACACGTCGAGTTAGACTACGAAATTAATGGTTAGATTTCTAGACATTGAAATACTTGTTAGGTATCATAAAGATAGAAGTTATAAGCTCATCTGGGCATTGATGTCTCCAGGAATAGTTTTACACGATATGGACATAAATGTATTTATATCAGGCATCGATGTCTCCACATTTCCACCTGATCTACATATCCTATACCTTTTACAGGTATCAGGATCTGTTAAATTATATAATATAAACATAACGCATAAATAATTGATTATAAAGGTCGTACCCGAGATTCCAGCAAATCCCAGTGCCAGGATCAAAATAATTGATCTTATTGGTCCCTCCATTTGTAAGGTCGATAAACCTGAGGCACAGGCACACACACGCGCACATGCAAGGCCACTAGCCATGGGCTAGATAATGTCAAGGACACCCTGCCCCGGGGTGTCTTTTAGTCTTCTTCGTTGGGCGCTATATCGCTGAGATCTGATCTAGCCGAGCGTCGCCATTTTGATTTCTGGCCAGGCTATCAGTCGCAGCAGCAACAATAATCACGAGAAAACTTCAAGATTATCACTGCCATCATCTTTCTCCCTTTTTATTATCGTTCACTTCTCTTCCTCTCTCTTACTCTTCTTCTCACACCCTTTTTCCTTCTTTTCTCTGAGTTTCTACCTACGTCACTTCCTCTTCACTCAGTCACTCGCGCACTCACGGACTCGCATCGAATGACCCACTTATCGGGAACAGTTCGGTTAACCTCCAATTTTCGGCGAGCACCACCGAACAACAGCGTTCAGGAAGTCTCGTGTTACTGTTACTCCTGGAGCCGCTCTGGCAATCGATAAAGATCCACTTTGTTATTTAGCGTTCCTCGAATTAAATCGGTGCTCCAGGAACATACATAACAGCATTACTTTTTGATATTTTTTCTTTGTTTTATATTTCTAACTATACAACTGCCTGCACAAGGGTTGATTAGTATTTGTCTTTATCATATTGGCAAGTCAATGTTTTACACAGATTAACAGTAATAACACTGCTCGATGGTTGTTCGTAAGTTGCTCGAACTTCGCATCACGGTCGTTCACACGGCACTGGCCGGTGGCGAAGACGGTCATACACTGTTTCTCCCACTTAACTATACCTCACTATGTTACTATAGTTAGCATACTATACCCGGTTTTATACCTGACCATGCTATGCTACTAACCATCCACATTCTACTATCTACAATCTATGCTGTCTTCCTTTGCACTTTATAGATACACCTTTTACTCGGAGAAAATCGGTGTATCCGACTTCTATATTCACGGTGACATTATAGTCTGAAGAAATTATAGCGTATGGTAGAGTTCTGCTAAATAATATAACGTAAACGTCACATGTAGGTATTTCTTAAGTAATTCGTATACGAATTATATGGCACACTATGTACACGTAGTTAATAAGTAGTCAGGTTAGGTTATTGTATTTTAATTGTAAAAATATATGTGAATTTAAACGTTGATAACGGTGTTGATCTTGAGTATTAACTGTTTTTGCCCATTTTCGCTTGAAAAATTCTCATGGCAAACCAGGACTGAATGTACGTGAACTTGAGTGGAATTCAACGAGATACAGGCTCATTCAAAAATGATAAAATGTCATGAAATTGTGTGCTAAACTTTGTCTAGGTTTTCTTTCTTTATTTGTACAATCTCTTTAATACTTTTATAAATCCTACTCGTGCATCCGGCTCAATTGTACTATAGTGATACTTGCCGGAAAGATTTCTATGATACAAACGGGATTCTGAAACAAAAAACGTCCTGCCGCACGATTCCGTCATGATAAAACTAATCAAAAAAAACGTAGCGTCGTAAATTGATTAAAAGACAAGTAAGATAGAGTAAAATTTGAATAAGTAAAAATTTTATTTTCAGTTTTTAAGATTGCAGGAAAAATAGGATACGTCAGGATAGCATTTCTCCTGAATGCGCAGCAGGCAACGGAGGATCTTGTAAGGGAGGATCCTGCATCATGTAAGAAAAAAAAAGGTCGCATTCCAAAGGATATGAAAAAGTCAACAGATCCTGGGACCCTAATACCTGTTGGATACCTGTTGGATACCTGTTAGATTCCTGGAATTCTCAAGAAAAATCAGAAGTTCTTATAAGAGGAACAAACAATGGAATCGAACTGATTGTACAATATTGAAAAAGTCATTTGCGTCACAAGTACGAACATCAATGATTTCGATAATCGTGAATCATACAGACATGCTGTCCAAAACTCTCTCCCGGAGATCGGTTCAGCTTTCTGATTCATACTAATATATATATATCTACATACGCACCTATATATACACATGCATATAAATCCTGATTTCCATATGCACTGCTTTCTCGAAACATATCCGACAACGTTTAATTACAAAAGGTGTGAATTGGCATTGAAGTCACTAAAAAATAATGTACTACTTTATACCGCATCGCTGATCTTTTACATGTTCGTAATACTTTACTGCTATCCTCCTCTCATTTCTCTGTTTCGTCTCTCATTAGTTCTGTCTTCTTCGTTGTTATCTAGCACCTCCTTCATCTTCCTTTTATCCGTTCTGCAAAACTGGCTGCAAACGTGCGAGATTCTCCTGAACGCTTCAGAGCACAGCACGTAAATAATTTGAAGAAAAAATAATGTTGAAAACAGAATCAACTGCAATCACGTAAATTGAATTGTAGTAACGAATCGATATAACTCGAATGGGATGCATGCGATATTGATAGATGGATATTATTTTTTTATTTTATTTGCATTAAGTAGACATTTTCCGGTAACACGCATCACCGTTTGAAGAATATTTACGAAGTGGGTTAAATTCCGGTAATGTCTTTATGGAAATTCTATAGAGCTTATCAAAATGGGAATTTCTCTCGTGTTTCTTGCCATCGGTAATCTTACAGCATACGTTGTACTGACCTCACGTTTTCTTGGCGCACCTATTCGTATATTTGACTTTAAAATCATCATCGAAGCATTCAGTATATCGCGATACATCGTATGAAGAATCGTAATTGGCATTTCTAAATAACGGATTCCATTCATGCGTAGAATATACGAATATTCGCATAATCTATATTTTAGTTTAGAGAAATGAGAGCATTTTAAAAATACATACATATGTTAATCTTAAATGTGTTATTATTCAGGCGAGTGTCGAAAGTGCACAAATCATTGATATATTAGCACGTATTCGTTAGAGACGCGCCGATATGCATAATGAGCACGTTTATCTTACATCCTGTGACGATGACCTGAATTTCCTTTGTCTCGCGGGTTTTATGAGATTATTACACGACAGCGAATCCTGTGGTACATGCGTCACCACACATTTATATTAGGGGTTACAGTGTTATTTCCTGTGGGAATATTTTAAATAATTAGTAGCATTAAAGCATTGAACCACGTAAGGGTAATTGAGATTACAAAAGTATGTACTGTGCCAATTGTCTTTTGTATTGCGCAAATGACAACGTGAGAATTTTAAGTCGAGAAAGTACCGTTAGAAATGTAAACGAAGATACAATTGTTTCTTCAAATGTTCAAATACTGATAGACGGTTTTGTACCATCCGTCGAGTGCTGTAACCTCTTCTTAAATGGACTTTAGTATCGGTTGGTAAAGCAGATTTTCATTGCTTTCGTACTTATGTCATCATTAACGATCATCGATAATGGCAGAACCAACGAGAGTCGATCTGCCGATACGATTATCAGCAGGTACGTTTATCGCGTTAAGTCAAGCCACTTGGTTTCCACTTGGAATGGGATTTAAAACTCGTTTACGAAATATACACGCACGCGCACACGATCACCAACACAGAAAATCCCACGTGCTTCCGTCGGTACCGAGAGTTACGTAATTCTTGTTTACAAACACTGCTTTTCATAGGAATAACACTGGCTGTAATAGTATCTTGACAGCTATAGTCGCTTTGTACGCTATGTGCGACAGAACGATACTGCTAAGGTATTTATATATCATTAATTTTCGCATTAAAAAATATTCGTTAAGACTTGTAAGATCAAATTTATAAAAAGGTATGAATTTTGTTGGTTGCATTGTTTCCTGAGTGCTAAGCATGTAGGTGCGACTTTGGGAAGTATACAATTTTGAATTAGACTCTTCTTCACAGTGCAATTATATGAATTGAACTTTGCAATATGAATAAGAGACGTTATGCAGAGGTTCGTGTCTAGTGTACAGTTGTGAACAATCAATTGCGACGACGAAGGGGAGTGTTAAAAATAAGAGGAAGCAAAGTGATGAGAAGCTGAGAAAGGAGAGGAGTCATTCAGTGAACTTCAGCCTAATAAATTGAAGTCATTACTGATGTGGAATGGGTTTGAAGGTTGTGCTTTTTTTGGCGCTCGTTTCTTCTCTATTTTCATTCCAGACGAACAATGGAGCATCTAAATTGGGCAAAAACCAGTCCGCCGTCTAGTTTGGCGAGGTCGGAGGCATTCTGGTGCAGCCCCATTTTACAATACGGGACCCAGAAGGCCTGACGCATTTCATTCCATACGAGACCCACTCTATATTGATCCGCCTTCACCACAAACGAGTCTTGTGATCCTGACGCAAAGATGAAAGCTGCACTTAAAACTTGTTCATGAGTATTTCCATGTAACTTGCATTGCATTCGACTTCATACAAATAGTTCATTGCACCCGCATGTGGCGCTAGCGCGAACCGGAGGAGGTTCCAGGTGCTGTGTTATCCAGCTGTTCGACTCAGTTGGGTCCCAGAAAGGTTCAGGCTCAAAAGTATTTAACACAAAGAGTCTATCCTCTTAAACTACACTAACGGATCTAGCTACCGTAGTACCCGAGGAAACGTACCCACAGATTATCTTAACAAAAGATTCATCCTGATTCGATAATTGCAGTCCACTTATTACCCAAAATTGGACCATAACAAATTGAAAACAAACCCTTTTTTAAGCATAACTAAACCTACAGAAACCCCAGCTGTACTGTACAGTGGGTTCCTGAGGTCAAATTCCGACATCAACTAATGAAAAAGTGTGAATGTAAAGTATTTAACATTGCTACAATAGATTCGTATTATTTAAAATCATTGAATAATTATTCATGAAATAAGATATTCATTTCAATAGCTAGATAATACTCAGCACTCTTGTAAATGGATTATATCACGATAAGTTACGTTGCCGACAGTCAAAATTAGACAAAGTTGTCGTGACCTGACTGTAGTCCCTACTTAGAACGTATACCTGTAAACATTCTTACAATGTACGTTAATACTCACTATATAAAAAAGAAAGAAAGAGAACTGAGATGATAAAAACAGTAGGAGGGACAGATCCTAAGAATTCCCAAGGGATTGGAAAACTCAAGTATTTATTTCCAGGGGGCGCTACAGAGACTAAGGGCCCCGGAAGGGCCCAAAAGGGAGTGGCCCGCTCCTGAAGTCAGGGAGAGCGTCCATCCCATTCCACAGCCGTCTCGCGTTCATCGTCTGAAGAAACATTCCATTCATGTTTCGGGACACGCAGCGGTGCGACCGCCGCCCAACGAAGCAACCAACCAACAACAACGACGACGAAGAGGAAGACGACAACGACAACAGGAATGAGTAACGCCTTGTAAAACTTTTCAGACGGCTCCTTCGAGGGCCCGCTACTAACTGAACTGACGAGCGTCCGTTTGCGACGCACTTCAGTCCGGTTCACAGTCCTGCGCAGTGTCCATGCGCTTCCAGAACAGCTTCCCAATTCGCAATACTTTTACTCTCTCTCTTTACGGGCATTGTCTCTAGTGTGAGACTTATAACCCAGTGTATGAGTGCGAATTTCTACACCGTGCCAGTTTATCGCGTGCGTGAACGTTCCTGCCCGTCTGTGAACCAGTGTGAACCATCGAGCGACAGACGGACGTTAAACCGTGTTAAACCGTTTCCGGCGCGTGCAGCGCTCCACCACTCACTGTTCACAGTCTCCTCTGAGTTCTGCACGCGTTCTCGTGGGAGGTCAGCACCTTGTCGGTAAGTAAGTAAAAGGACGAACTATACGTTATATATACGTAGAGATACTAAATCAATCCGACTACCTTGTTATTCCGTCACCTTGACTTTTCAGTATTGTTGTGTATAGATTCCTTATAATCTTAACACTCATTTATTTTCGTGTTCCGTTCTTTACCGCGATACGAAACTTCCCGCTTTTCATTGTCTTCTTATTTGTTTTTCAATTCCTCCAAACCAATTCAGAATCTTACGGTTGTGTGTTTGGTTGAAAAAGGACGAGATAATGAAACACCAGAAACATCGAATGCTTTTCTCTGTACGGGGGTGTCCACTTTAATGGGGAATTCGATAAAGGTCGAAAACCACGTGCCATTCGCCATATACGCCATTCGCGTGTAACGTTTACTTCAAAGATATTTTCCCCTCTTCTTCGTTTCTCATTACGTTCCACTGACTGTGTCGTTTACTCATTATACATAACATATCGATCTATTTATTTTCGAAGACGTCACATTGCCGCCAATTAAATACTCTTCTCTGTCTTATCTTTTATGTATCATATTACCGATCGCAATAATTTGCTTGGATTTTCTTCTGTTTATACTAATATTACTATTCTTACCGCATCGCATCATCAAGAAGAAAATACAAATTACAAGAAGAATGATACCTCGCGACATTCTACGTGTGATTCATCGTCAACCTGTTGACATCTTCATCTATAGATATTGTTTGCTCAAGCAGCTGCCAATCCCATTCGTCGTTACCTGTGACTTTCTTCGATCTGAGTCTACAGATATTCTTTCTTTATATCTTCTTCCTTACTCCTCGTTCATTATATACTTAAACTATACATTTTATGCTTTTAACGAGACTGTCAATTAACTTGCAACAAGAATTTTTCTATTTATCCAAGCCGTTTCTTCAAACGCGACAGACTATTTAAGGAGCTCGAATAATGTTTTGCTTTGTATGTACTCAAATCGGCAACATAATGGTCTACTCTGACGGCGCTGCCTCCTGTAATACAATACCAATATTTTTTTTTTTCTAATGCCAACGATCGCGCGCCGTAACGTTTATTACGATATACGCATTTGCAATGGAAATCGATACCGCCAATCATTCACTCACTTGTGGCCGTTCATTGACAAATCGTTCGTTACGCATGTGTCTACTCATTCATGTATTCCAACTAGTCGAATCCTTTCACGGCAGTTCACAAACAATGGTCGACAAGAGCGTAACGCGAATCGATAGAAATTTCAATTAAATGGTGATTACTCGATTATATCTGTAATAATGAGCCAACTGTCGTTTAGTCTCGCTTTACCAGACTGTCATTACAACATTGACGGTTAAAAAAAGCACGCGTGTAATCAACCTGGCGTAACGTGTCGACAACGTGTTTACGGATCGATCGTAAAAAGAATGCTAGAAATTCACGACAAAAATGCAATAGAGTTATCGCCCCGAATACAAATTACCCGCTCAAAATTATGTACGCTTGGCTTTTAACGCGGCTACAAGATTAAACCTGGCTACGATACACGTATGTTGTACCAATACTTTACAAGAATACGCGTTATCACTGAAATCACGCAAAGAGAAGGATCGATCGCAATTGCGATTTGATAAAAATTTAATCGATTCAAGATCCCGACCTACACGTTGTTCACGTTGTTCACGATCATACCCATATTAAACGTGAGTCTAACCAAGCGATACAAAGGAACAGAGCCTACTTCAAATATCATGATACTGTGAGAGTGAATATTTTTCAAAGAAACGAACTGCCAGGTTCATTTTTTTTTTTGAAAGGAAGCGCCGGGACGACCGTTACGCTATACCTAAGTTTTTCCGGGAAACGCCAGACTCTACGTGAGAGACGCGTAAAGGACTGTTGAGAACCCGTATGGGTTTCCGTGAAAGCAGAAAAACCGTGAGAATTAAGTGAGATAACGAAAAAAAGAGAGAAAAAAGATGTGTGTCCGCATATGGCAAAGAAATTCAAATATCCCCTGAACGACTTCTTAAAAAAAAACCTCAGTGCACAAATCCCATTGGTGTACCGTATTACGAAACTTAGACCTCGGCTTCCTGATAACAATTTTTAGCACTCATAGTGGCGTTTCCTTTCGTCCAAGAGAAACTTTCGTAATATCTCCACCTTCCTGGAAGATAGTTTCACGATAACGCTTTCGCGGAAACGCCATCATTAACATTTCGCTGTTGGCCCTGAACATGAGTGTGATGCTGTAGTCCGCGCCTCCTGATCCCTACACTGTGCACTTAATATATATATATATATATATATATATATTTTAATTTTCATTTGTTTCCATTTAATCTCGTCGCGGTTTGAAACCGGTGATTTTCGACAGCGGTATTAAAGCGTCACGAGTTGACTCCGTTTGGCACTGTTTAAAGAGACGCATTCCCGGGAGATAGTGCTAATCGTCTTTTTTCTGGTTATCTATAGTACGCTCCCTCCACAAAAATTTCATTCCATTCAACCAGTGCGGATCACGGCGATTATACTATATAACATATACAAAGTGTGCAGCGTCTGTGTCACAAGATGCATCCTTCTGGGTGCAGCGTTCGCGTCGGCTGTTATTCCGCTGATATTCTTTTTCTTGTATTTTCTTCTTCTTCGCTCGCCATACGAATACGAGTCGCAGACTCTTGCCGGATCCGAGATCCAATGCAAGCATGGTGCTTGATTGTGCGCATTCCTTGTCGCTACACGGCCTATCTACGTGAGAGGAAGTTGATAAAGGGGTGCAATCAAAACGCCAAGGGAGACTCCTTGACGATAGAACAAAACGTCGCGAAGTCCATTTCCTGTATGATTAATGTAAGTTCATGAAAAAGAAACGCGACTTTATCATTTATAATTGTCCGATATAGAAGAGAAAGGAATGCTGCTGGTTACGATGATAATTATCGTCGTAAAAATGGAGCTCTCTAATCAGTGTTTGTTTATTGTTTTCTACTGATTAGACGTTGGGCCTTGTTTTTTCCTTGTACGGCACTGCAGGCTCTTCAAACTCGAACGGTCGGCATTATACGGCTGCATTTTCCCCACGGAGGTTTTATTTGACCTCCCAAGTGCTGGCGTCCTAGCTATGTATACTTCGTTCCTCTTTCACGCAGTTCTTTATCGTACTGCCTCCTTGGGCTTATCACCGTTACACAAAACTATTTTATTTATCTAGTATCGCCGACACGATGACACCCCGTATCTTTGACACTCTCTTCATTCACATCGTTCTTAGTCAACAGGTTTCTCCCTGACGAGTATGAAGAAACTCCTTATATTTGTCTAACGTCTGGTAGCGCTACCCTGGGCAACGATGGATACGACCATTAGACAATCCAATATGGTTTCTGGTTACATAGTTTGATGAGTAACGGAGCAATTTTAACAAATAAAGAAGATAGTTTACCTGGTTATTTTATGGGAATGCCAAGATGCTATGTGTGTATATACCATTAGTGGACTTGTGAGAGACAAAGGGCGAAGAATCCTTTAGGACCAGTCCAGACGCCACTGAAAGATACAATATGGCAGCTCAAGTGTTACGGGCAGGTGTTTGTGCAGATGTCGAAAAGCCTGCGGGCCCCTTTGTACGGTCGCTTTCCGCTTAACTACCGTTTCACCTTAAGAGAGCGAATAAATTTTCATAAATTTTGTAAAACATATAGGCAGCATTAATGGTTCCTTTGGAATGAGCTTACCCGCAGGATCCTCATGCTCAGAGGGAAGTTTCTTAATGTTTCCCATGCTTCAAGAATGTTATGTGTTCCTTGACTTAATCGAGGATGCATCTCGGGGTCTGGTTGTTTATCGGATTTGACTCATGGTTCGGATGTTCCTCAGGTAGTGCCGAGATGTTGTGATGGCTGGGAGGCGGCGGCTTCCGAGCTCGGAACTCGGTCCAGATCTCTCATCTCCAACAATCTCAAAGAGACCGAAGCAATCCGAGGGCGCGGAAAGTGACGAGGAGACGGAACAAGAAGTTGAGGAAACCTTGGAGACCACCGAGAAGCTATCGTCGCCGGAAACTCTTCCAGAAACCTCTTCCTCGGAAGCGGATACTTCCAGACTAATCAAAGAAGAATTGAGCGGGTCTGCAGACGTTAAAACTACTGAGGAATCCGAGGAACCGGTTCTGGGCGTAGAACTGGTTGCAGGACCTTCAAAGCAGGTCCATCCTACGACCTCAGGAAAGGACGAGGAACCTGGAATATCCTCTCAAATCGAGGCTAGACGTATCATGGGAAGGGAATCTACGGGCGAGGTGCAGACTTCCTTAATGGGAGAACACGCCCTCTATCAGGAAATGTCTCTTATTGGGAACGGAGCGTATGGAACTGTCTACAAGGCTAAGGATCTCACCAGTGGTCAAGTCGTAGCTCTAAAGAAGGTCAGGGTGCCATTAACGGAGGATGGCCTGCCGACATCTACACTTAGGGAAATCGCTGCGCTGAAACAACTCGAGCGATTCGAGCACCCGCATATAGTAAGGCGATTTGGTGTAATTTTTCTGTTGTGGATCGGTCATATTAAAAGATGGATGAGTGTTATTATTGTCGGCTATCTTTGTTGTGCCTCAGGTCAGACTCCTGGACGTTTGTCAAGGGAATTACCTACAGTTACCAACCGAGGACGAGAGGTCAGAGAGAATAGATCGTGGTCTCATATTATGGCTTGTCTTCGAGCACGTTGAACGAGACTTGGCCTCCTATATGTCCTCCTGTCCCAATGGAATACCTCCAGAACATGTTAAAAGGATGTCCAAGGAGATCATCTTGGGCGTAGACTTTCTTCATAGCCATCGAATAGTGCACAGGGACCTGAAACCTCAAAACCTTCTGGTAACCCATGAAGGTAGAATAAAAATTGCTGACTTCGGCCTCGCCAAGACCTACGACTTTGAAATGAGACTGACGTCAGTGGTAAGTTTGTTATGTCACTTTAATTATTATCGATACTTATACATGTGGTGTCTAACTTCTAAATAAATGTAAATTCACACTAGGTCGTTACACTTTGGTATCGAGCACCGGAAGTTCTTCTGGGATGTCCTTATGCGACTCCTGTGGATATTTGGTCCGTAGGTTGCATATTGGCTGAACTAAGTCGTCTTTCACCCTTATTCCCAGGAACTAGCGAAGGCGATCAACTTGATAGAATCTTCCAGTGAGTGTACAGTCAATTAAAAAAAAATTATGCTCAACAAGAAATATCCCGTTTAGCAAATTCCAATACGAATCGTTTTTTTTTTCTACGCAGGGTTATTGGAACACCGTCACAGGAGGAATGGCCAGAAAATGTTTCACTAAGCTGGACAGCTTTTCCTCATAGACAAGCAACACCACTAAGAAGCATCATACCCAATTTGAACGATTACGGATTGGATCTAATAAAGAATACGCTCATTTTTGATCCACACAGCCGTATAACGGCAGCTCAAGCTCTGAGGCATCAGTACTTCGGCGATGAAAGTTCTTGATGATCGTCAACTTTATCTCAATTTTTAGATCGTCAGTCATTCATCCTCAATAGAACTCATAGAAAGAGACTCCATGTCTTCGTCACGTTCTCATGGGGAAATTCATAGTAAAAGCGTGTTTATCACTATCATGAGAATGAAAATGAGATATTTTTTTTTCTTCAAAATATCTTCAAAGCCTCCATATCATTGACTCATCATTGTACTTCGTCTTCCATTTCTCGGCAGTCACTGTCAACAAGAGTCAAACATGCAGAAAGTTAACTTAATACATATCCCATAAAACCTTCGTTTTCAAATAACTATTCATTAAGTAATAATGTAGATATAGACACTAATTAGATATACTTTAAGATTCACCATTAATAAGATTCACAATTATCATAGGCGTAAGCTCAAGAATGTTTTTAAACATTTTTCTAAACTGTTTATGGAACTTAATAACGCGACACTCCAAAATTTCGTTGCAAGTTTAATGGGTGGACATGTCGTTCAAATGAAAAACAGCTATTGATTTCACATTTTGTGTTCTACGGAATTAATATAAGAATAATAATATATTGTGTATGGAATACAAGTATAAGGATATTAGACTGAAACATTTTATTGTATGAAGGTCAATTGCGTTGTTCCATGCTCTCTTATGGGCGATTATATGCATATGAGCACATCTGACCTATTTTGTAACGGAAAAAGTAGCATTAGCTGTAAGTTAGTTAGTGTATTTTTCTAAGACTGGGGCCTCATCGGGCCTGTTATGACTGCTGGAAAATAATTCCGGTAGATAAACCAGATGGAACACTGCCATAGTTCATAAGATACAAAGTAAGTAGCATAGGATATCTAGTAGTCTTGTATTTTATGTATTATACGCGCAATATGTGTATAAGCCATGTGGAGATATAATGTTATTTATATACGTCCAACACTGAAATACGCTGTATTGAACATTCAGACTACAAAAAAAAAATGAAAAGACCGTTAAGAATGTGTACTGCAAAATAAAGATTTTATACTTTTGTATGCATCTTTGTTTACCAAATTCTTAATAAGTCAATGCAACTTTTATTGTAGAATAGTTCACGTAATAGATTACTTAAATATTCTTTGAATTCGTGTAGACAATTTTTATTTGTGTCTGCCAATGATTCTTATATCAGTTTTGAAAAGCCCGCTCAATGTAATGGTTGAACGGCTGTACTGCTATGGCCGTTTATGAACTTCGGTCTACACGGATCATTTCTATCAAGAGTATCAATCATTGAGGACTGTTAAGTATCATCAATAGAACATATCGTATTTTAGGTAAAGGGGCGAAGGATTATCACTCTTAAAAATGAGATTCTTATTGAATTTGACGTCAAGCTCATTGAAACGTCTGGTTGATTTGAAATCTAGCCTATTAGATCTCGTTCCGCAGTCGAGAAAAATGGCGTCCGAGGTAGAGAAGGCACAGAGCGCTGTCCCGGGTGGTGATACAATATTTGGAAAAATCTTACGAAAGGAGATACCCTGCAAGTTCATTTATGAGGACGACCAGGTATGATATAATAAGATTAAAATATTTCAATAATTGTCATTATTTTCATGCTATTCTACTCATACTTACGATCAATGTTTATTCACCGGCTCTTGGCAACAACCAACTGTTTTCTTTTATAGATTTATAGCATTTATATTCTTCGTATCTCTCTGCTTAATGGAAGCCATTATCTTAATAGGTAGACTATAAAGTAGTTTTATAATTTAGAAAAATCCTGCCAGGGACAGTTGTGTCTCTGTGTTCTTTCAGGCCAGTTGCTTAGCGATTAACCAAAAGCCTCGTGTCATTTTTATCTAATTCACAGGGTATATAATTTTGAATTTTTAGTGCGTGGCATTTCATGACATCAACGCACAAGCTCCAGTTCATTTCCTGGTGATTCCGCGGAAGCCGATAGTACAATTATCCAAGGTCGAGGACGAGGATGAACCAATTCTTGGACATTTGATGAACGTCGCACGAAAGGTTGCAAAGCAAGAAGGACTTGATGACGGATTTCGTTTAGTTATAAATGACGGAAAGAACGGTGCTCAATCCGTCTTTCACTTGCATCTACATGTCCTTGGTGGTCGACAGTTACAGTGGCCTCCTGGTTAATGATATTAATTGAACTTTACTTACCATCATTGAATTTATTGTTAAACTGGAATATTGTAAACCTGTTTTTCTTCAAGCGTAAATAAAATATCAGAATTAAAATGCTTTAAAATAATAACTACGTAAATAATTAAAAAAGAAAAGTAGGATTTGATTAATATTTTTATTTAAAATATTTGGGGAATGTTATATAAAAATATAATTAAAGTTATTTTCTTGAACAATTTGTACTGTCATTCTTATTTCTTTTCATAGACTTCATATTGGAATTCAATTCCATTTTCCTCCTGCGTATCGGTTGGTATGTCAGCATCACTTGTGTAAAGATAAATTATCAAATATTTATCAAATTCAATTGCCATAAGTTATGTAATTGTACTTACTCGATCAAAGTCAAATTATTGGGTATCGGCGGGAAAAACGTATCACATTCAAAGTGTTTCTTGATTCGAGTCAAATATAACCGATAGAAATTTGGTGATTCCATTGATGCCTAATACATCAAAAGATATTTTTATATATATTTCATTTAGTTAGAACTTTTAATTGTTAGACGCACCTTGTAGACCGAACTGCCACCTATTACCCATATCTTCTCAACCTTATCTTTTAAGGGAGGTTGAGACAGAATTTCAATAACGTGAGGAATGCTTTTACAAACAATTGCATCATCGCCAAGATTTCTATATAAATTAAATATAAATATTAATAGTGCTACCAACTTTTAGATATTTACATTAATAATGAACATTACAGTGATTGGCTGGATAATACAACATTTATTCTGTCCTGTAACGGTTTATACTTCTTTGGAATACATTCCCATGTTCTTCTACCCATAAGAACGACATTTTTCCTCGTCAGATCCTTAGTTGCTTTTGTCATCCGAGTAAAATATGCCATCTCATTTCTACGCAAATGAAATTACAATTACAAAACGAGATGAATTACAGTTACAGAAAAAGAGAAAGATGAACGATATTTAACGAAACTGTTACGTATGCACGATGTCACAATTACTTATTCAGAAATACAATAGTTACGTAGACCAGATAAATTATAACTAAAACCTTGAGAAGGAAATTCGACCATTCACATTAGATGTTTTATTTTGCGTTTGCTGCGAAGTTATCAACTTACTTGAGACGCCATGGTAAATCTCCATTCATACCGATTCCCATATTCTCACACGCTGCGGCAATTAGGTTTAATTTAATTTGCATCTTTTAACAGCGTTTTACGATAACTTTTTGTTATTTATTACAGTACGTTTGAACGTAGCGTTCCTCGTGGTGGCACTTATTATTGGAGGGAAGGATTAAATTTTATACGAATGTACATTGGTGTTTTTAGTCCATTAAAACTTCCGCAAGATAGCGCACAAAGTAACTTTTTTATATTCGTCCTCTTTAAATGCGGTAGTTATCTACCGTGTATTTGATATTTAATATATTATTTGATACTTCAGGGGGCAGCACAGTCATATATAAACTTCAGTCATGCGCAGTACTCCAAAAAATCCACTAATTTTTCTGGTTAAGTAGTCGGCGGTCAGCATTCTTGCTGCTTTTTTAAAATTTATTCGATTTTTCTAACACTGTCCGGAGGTATGTGAATTTCTTGCTATCAATTCCTGAAACGAATCTTTATTTTTCGTTCATGCGAGATAGATTTTTTGTGTTTTTTTTTTTACGCTGGTATAACGTGGCCCGAGTACGCGTGTATCTTCGGTTATTGGACGGTTTTGTATCAGAATTGAAAACTGTGTTTGACATTAATCCTTAATTTATATTAGTTGTTAATCGAACGTGATATTTTAGAGAAAATTGAATCGTAGTTTTAACGATAACATTTAAATTGAAGTTTGTAGCATTCATGAGGTTCGACCGAGTGAAATGTGGGTTATGTAGGATAGGTTAAGTTTTGGAACTAAAAAAGAACTAATATTTACTGTTTGTGGTAGTATCTTTTGTTACGTAGCTTTATATTTCGATGATTTTTATTATTGCAACATTGGAAAAATTATTCACGTTTTTAAAGAGTATAAAACATTAGTTAAAAGAAAGTGTCGATTGATATTGAAATTAGTTCTAGTTAAGTGCTGTGTGACATTACGTGTGTTTAATCTATCAGACTTGAACTATTCCCCATGTTGTATCATTTGAATTATGATGGTTACAATATGTATATACTATTTAAAAAACATTTTCTGTTATTGGCAGAATGTCTGGCCGCGAAGGAGGTAAGAAGAAGCCACTGAAGGCACCCAAAAAGGAAAGCAAGGAAATGGACGATGAGGATGTTGCATTTAAACAGAAACAGAAGGAACAACAAAAAGCACTTGCAGAAGCAGCAAAGAAAGCGGGACAAAAAGGTCCTTTGGTTACTGGTGGAATTAAAAAGTCTGGCAAAAAGTGACCCATGTACTTAAGGAAACTAAAGACTACCAACGCTGTGTATGCGATATTCAAATAACTAATTATTATTAACAAGAATTTACGTATCTGCTGGATCTTTTTTTTATTACTCCTGTCTACAACAGCAATCTTTACAATGGACATTTAATATTTGTAAATAAACTAAAAGTGAAACATTAGCTAGATTTTATTCCTTTTAAAATGACAAACTTTATAGTAAAACTATTTCTCTTTCTTAGATGAGCAATGTCATGCAGCAGCATGTTAATTTGGTTAGACCATTTAACACTTTGACTGCCACGTTGGTCATATATGACCGGTCACGGTTTCTCCTGTGACGCCACGGTGGTCATTGGTGACCAGAGCCCCCATATGTTTTGAATGATAAACAAAATCCTGTGGCGTCCTAAGCGAAACATGTGATTTCGGCGTGGCAGTCAAAGTGTTAACTATGAGGTATATTTAAATGGTGTCGATAACCTTGATTTTTAAATAATCTTTATTGAAGTATTTTAAATATTATTTTCACGCAATCACTTGTTCTAAAAAAGACTGATCGTTCCTTATGTAATATGTCCTACATCTTTGATAGGAACGTCAATATAGACAAATCTATGTTTATGCAAAATGCATTCAATAATCTACTTCTGACAGATTACATATACAAATAAGTGCCGTCCTACGACTTGTTGAGTGGGGGTACAGCCAATGAGAATCAACTTCGTACAGCTGATTGCCATATGATTGTCAGCGCAGCCAATGTTTAGCAAGAAAGTCACTAGATGCCATTAAAACCAGGAATTTTCCAAGAGTATTTGAGAAAACGACGATAATCTGTTTGCGTTTCGTCGACAAAAGGTGAATTATCGCCGCGAGTTAACAGGTTTAATAATTTTATATAATAATCAGCGTATAGCTGCATTTACTGTACTAATGAGTCGGCGGGCGGACAATGTTAAATTTCGTTTGCTGTATCGGAATTACGTATGGAAGGGTTCATGTAAAGGTTTGTTAATTCTCTCTGACAAGGAAGAATACACCGAGACATGTAAGTCAAAGAATTTTATTAAAACGTTCATATCCGTACACGACATTTAATAAAAGTGTATATATATCAAATAAGAGACAATCAAGTAGATACGATGCTACTTCACAGTATTCTAAAATGGCAATGGCTAAAACGTAATGCCTTTTTATCAGCTAATAAATATGATATGTATAAAATACCTGATAGGATTGACCATTTATAATAATTAAAAGTAAAGCTTATATAATTCTGTAATCCAATAGTAGAATATCACAAGTCAATAAAAAACAATATATACACTTGGAAGACTTAGAAAAACCGTGAATATCTAAAAAAGAATTACTGATTAGCATCGGAAAAATATGATTCATTAAAGAACGTAAATATTTAATATAAAAAAGATAATCAACGTGAGACAATAGAAATAATCAGGGCTCGGATTTGTCGGCAGGAGAACGAAAACATCCAGCGAATAATGGATAGTCAAAGCAATCACTGGATAGTTCCTGAATGCAAAAATGTGCCCGTTAGTTCAGGATCGTTAAGTTGGCGGCCCTGGGAATTCTGAACGAACTGTCACCGTCTGGCTCAGTTGGCAACAGACCTTCGGTCTGGTCGCATTTGGCCTTTTGTATGAGTCTTTCTCCCACGTTGGAAAAGTCAAGTCTCTTTTTTTTTTTAATTCTATATAACGGTGCCAAGATAGCAGTGAAAGCATCAGCGAGATAGAAGGAAATCATTCAGAAAAAAATCCAAGAGTACCCCGTCAATTCATCATGGCTATGGAGCCTGACAGAATCATTTGACCCACGGGATTGACTCCAGGCTCGGTGGATTGTTCTGTGTCGAGTGGTACATACAGTAGGTGAGTTCAGTCGAAATATACAGTTAATTATGATGCAATTTAATCCTGGAATTAAGCAAATAAAGCGTCAATGTGTAACGTTACGTATTTTTCTTACGCCATATTGCAAGGTTCCTATAAAAGTTTTCATGGAATTACTTTTTTTTTTTTTGAATAAGAAATGAATTCACGTCTCTATACAAATTTTGTATTATTAACGTTTACACTTTTTATACGCCCCAATAGTCATTTTAATAGCGTAACTCAATTCTGTATATTTCATAACGATTCTGTCCCTGACACTGCTTCTCATCTTGTGTTAGATAACAACACGTGTCTATCATGTGGAAGACCAAGCTAATTTTTAATGATAAGTATTACCAACGTGCTTGGAAATACGTCATAAACAGGAGCCACATCTGCATGAAAAATATTCGATTCTGTATTTCGTGGATTTAAATAAAATATGTCTGCATTCGTATACAGTAGATTCAAGATAATTCCAGTTATGTTCCGTGTTCGTCTCGCCAAGACAGGTTTCATCAGTGCGTCGTGTTCACGAATTGACTCCTGCTTCGTCACGTTTATTCACGCCAATGCAGATGTCCACGACACTGCGTAAGCCTTGCATAAGATTGTGTAATAAACTCCGTCCCTGCGCAATTCTTTTTCGTTTGATTGTTCGAAAATGGAAGCGTGGAAGCGTGGAAGTTTACCGATGCAGCTTGCAATTCTGTGTATGCCATGTCAGTTTTAAAATGGACTGAAAAACCTAGATGAAAAGTTTGACAGCTGTCAAATTTCTTAGCTTTCACTCAGATAACTCTCCAATGATCTTTAAACGAATAAGCATATGCAATATTGATTCAGTATTTTCATACGTTATTGATCAATAATTTTACGTGCTTTAAATCCTTTGGCATTGCTGCTTGACTGTTATTTATCTCATTGCCTGGTTTACTGTACTTCTTTTGATAGCTGAAAGATTTGAATGAAGGCATCTATGTTCACGTTCGTGCAAATAAGCTTGCAGAGACTACTCGAAGAGCTGTACAGTCGGGTAAATGGGTTGACCTATATTATTGATAAATATGTATACATCTTTTAATATTCTTAGAAATTCTTTTGAATATGTATGTAGCGTTTACAAACATCAGACGAGCTTAAAAATCTGTTAGCTTTAAATTTGGTATATGCTCCGTTAGTGTTTAAAGCGATTTTACTTACATTCTTTTCCTCATTTTCAAGTACCAGCACAAATATTTGATAGATACAGAGGTTATGTTTGATTGGAACAAAGCTTCACTCATATTTGGGTTTCGATGTTCTATCAGTGTTTCTATAATTACGTATCCTGCTTGGAATATAGAAATTTTAGTTAAGTTTTGTTAAGTTAGGTTAGGTTTTCCTAAAACTGATTTTTTTGTATCAATTAATCATATTTTAATTGAACTGAAACCAGTTCAGCTGGATTTATTCAGTCTGATGCTTATTCATTTTTAACGTGTGGCTTCACTTGTAAACGTGCTGTAAAGCTAGAATTTGCATTGTTGGTGTTCCAGACTCTATCTCTCCCAGTATTGCTTGACGACGTAACGGCTTATGCTCCTTATAATAATTAAAAAATTTTCTAGAAAACGATCGAAAAGATCTGCGGCGAACGCGGCCGTCGGGCAATTTAAACAGAATAATTTGTACTTTTTCAAGTTCTAGATAATATCAATTCGGACCACGTGATTCTTCCCTTAGACGTAAGAGGAGTGGCGCAGCTCATAGAGAAAGACATAGCATATATACACGATCAAGAGAAAGACATCTTTTCGTATTAATTTACCTCCTGCGTGAATCATCCTAATTTTATCTATGACCAAATTAGCCGTAGCGGCTGACATTTTACATTGATAATAAAACGAGCACCACGAGTTAGATTAAATTAAATGGGCAGGAGGTTGGTTTAATAAAATTAAAAAATAAAGTGTAAACAGTATTAACGTCATACGAAGAATTTGAAAACTGTCGATTCATCCTTACACTTATTTCTCACGAATCCTTAGTAGGAACTTATTCGTCAATGATGCTTTATCTATTCCCTCCCGTGTTATTACCATGCTCTTGACCTCTTGCTTCTACGCAACGATAAATCCCAGCGATTCGAGTGAAAAAATGCATACTGCTGCGATCCTTAGACGATGTGTCCGTTTGCGATTTGGATTTGCAAGACACGACGGGAGCAATCGCATCGTCGACGGCCTTCGTAATAAAATCCTACCGGCTGACGAAAATAAATGTGGGCACAGAGAGCGTCGCCAAGTTGTTATCTACATTGTGTAGTTTTATAATTAAAAATTTGTCGAGCGTCTCGCGATAATGAAATATTTTCGATTACTCTTATACTAATGGGTACGCGTGGTCTGGATGCTCGTGAAAGCCTCTCAATGAATTTTCAATTGCACGTCATGCAATTAATTTACATTCCTTACGTTTCGTCGCTTTCACAATTAATTGGTCCCTCCTGAACAACTGTCACTGCGATATAACGTTGTTGCACCTTATATAACCTGAGAATAGATAGTACACATGTTATTTCGTACACGACAAGGTGATACTGTCTCTTATATAGATACTGGCTTGATCTTGTATACAGAATCTTATATACCCGTCGTATCTTTCAGTGAGCGGGTATATAGTTTGTATACTAATACATAACTATACTCTAGAGACACTATATGCTTATAGTGTATAATGTAGGTGGCATTCGAAGACAAGGCCGGAGTTTTAAACCCGTCGGCTCGTACGTTGGCTTCTTCCGCATTATCAAGACTCCTTCGACCGATTAAGAATGTCTTGTATTTTCGACCGCGATTCTTCTACCTTCCGTCGCGATAACTCTGCGTTGTCGGACGTGCCTTTAATTACTGTCGTTATAGAGTTTAATGTATCGCTTAATGGTTTTACATTTGGCATTGTAATCTTGTTGAATCGCAGGTCTATTTTCATTATTATTATTTTTTTTTAATAGTGAATTTCAGAATTTTACTTTTTTTAATTAAACTTGTGCGATTCCGCTCCAAATTCAATGCGTATGATTGGCGTTGCCTGACGTGAAGCATGCGTTGCGTAAAATTCGCTTTCACCAAGCACGCATCTAATTTCCTGGAAAATAATCGTGCGAGCGATAAATCTCAGCGGCGGTGATTTCTCTCTGGTTTTCTTCGAAAATTTCTTCGACGCAGAATCTCGGTTAGGTAATCGTCTTATGGTTTCACTTTTGTTCACGTGGAAAAGCCTTCAGTGATTCTTGTTCATTTTTCTTCATGCGGTTTTAACAACCTTTCTTTCGTATTACATCGGGACGCTAAATAAAATTTGAAGTCTCGTCAAATGGTACGTTCGAACGGCTTGCAGACCTTGAATGTTTTTTTTTGTTCGGAACGTATCTAAAAACGATTGGTTCAACGTCCTGACGTTTCTTCGAAATATTCTTTCGCTTGTTTTCGTCGGTTTAAAACCATCGTTCAAATTCACGGTCGTAAGGCATACTGTATCCTATATTATCGTTCTGTGCCTGCTTCTGTGTATGGCTTGTATTGAGCATAGCCAGATGTATCAGTCAGCTGTTTTTGAAAATACAGAACCATTTCCGTTGTTGAGGCTACTGTTCAATAAGTCCACGTGCGTTTACATAGAAAGAGTGATGACGTTAGAACGAAGAAAAGCTTTAAAATCATTATTCTACTTTATTGTAAAAAATATTCTGAAAAACTTTAATGAATCCAATTTTTGCACGTGACAAGAAATCTGGTTGTGTTCCATTAGAATTTACGAAATGCTCCAATTTGAGGAAAACCCGCGGCAAAAGTGAAGTGAGGCGTAATAGCGGCTTCTATGCGAATTTGACGAGGCAGAAAATATCCATGTTTTCGTTTAAAACAAGAATCACAAGCAAAAAACTTCCTTTCAATCTTGAGTCGAGCTGACCCACATTTTTATTATGCTAAGAAGACGACTTAACCGATATTTTCAAAGCTCAATTCAAGCCAAAAGCAGGAGAAGATGATGTTGAACATTTTTTGTTACTTCTGACGTCATTGCTCAGTCGTGCAAATATAGAATAACTGAATGGCAACTTTAATCATAAAATGATTCGAAACTTGCTGAGATAGAATAAAACCAGTGAAACAGATAACAAATTAATGAATGCTGAACTTTTAAATATGATTATGAAATTATGACTCAATAATATTCAAACAGTTTCACACGCACGCGTACCATGACATTTGACATCGATCGATGTCAGTATAAAGAAAGATTTGGGAATCAAATTCGATATATAATTGTCTAACAAAAATCCGATATTTTTATTCCTGCTTTTTTAACCAACCGCGTTAACACAGTTCACACTGTATTTTACTCTGCCACATATCGTGAGCAATATAGCTGGATGAAAATTATTATAAAATCCAGCAATTGTGTTTCTCGTGTAATCCGATTCCAGGAATATTTATATATATCAATGGAAAATTTCCTCTTAATTTCTCAGAAAATTCGGCTAAGTAATTTATCATGCAGCATGAGCACCAGTAATATATATAAATATATATTCTATAGCAATAGATCGTCGTCTATATATTATATTCGCGTGTCTTTGAGGTCTAGCACAATACGAGCTTGTACGCGTTTGTGAAATGATCCTAGTATTGGTTGCATAATATGCAGGTAACCTAGATCTACGTCCACTTCCCACCTACTGTCCTCGTTACCCCTTTGACGTTTACCTTTCCCCGTAGCGCACTCCCGCTGTTGCTGCTACTGTCGTTGTAATACTGCTTTCATAGAGTGCAAAACTTTTGTGCTTAATCCATCGTGCCTTCTTTTGTTCGGTATGGAATAAAACACTTTTTGCCGTTAGAATCCGCATCTGTACGTTGCATGTATATCCCATCCAGTAATTAACTCCCTGTTTCCGTGTCACAAGATGGCAGGACACTCAGTCCTTGACGAAACATTACATCGAAGCAACTAGTAACGTTACTAGGAATTAAGAAAAATATGAATGCTTGTTTTTATTAGCATTGTCCGTTCTTCAATAGGCAAAGTTAGATATAATTAAATGCTGTACGTCATGGTACATATTTTGAACAAAGAATTCTCTTATTGTCACTTATTTACGAATTTTGTATATATCGTTAAGCTATTTCTAGATATGCTCCTTTTCATGTAAACATTGTATATTATTTTTATCGAGTCACCTACTGCGTTGCTTCGTTTCAGTTAGGCTGTTATACGCCTGGATACAATTTTTGTTTACTTGTTCGAATAACGATGAGCTTTTTTGGTCTTAATGTTTACCAGTCGTCATTACGGCGAATGTCAGAAGCTCGTTAACAGACGGTACACCAAAGACACTGTGGGAAATATATGTTTGGTAGTCTCTGCATCCTGTTCTGTGAGTATCTCTTCAGTTTGAATTGTTTGCACTCTCGCCACAAAATGTCATCTATTATTGTAACCTTTATCATTGTTTTCACGGATTCTGACTCTCCTTCGTTTCGCGCATGGTTTCCCATATCCTTGTGACGTCGCTATTGCGATATATCGACACACCTGCACGTGCAAACTTACTGTGGCGAATCGACATTCAGCGTAAGCCAACTACGAACATGAAAATTAACCTGTTTACGTTCACTAGCCGAACGACTGTATTCAATTTTCAATAACCGTCATTTTCCCTTGATCTTTGACTTTCACTTGTTTTTAAATTTTAGGCTGGATATACAATGCAAAGTATATTATGTAACAATGTAACATCATGCAGGAACATCATTGAAATGATTAAATAATTTTTTTCAGAATTATCCTGGAGAGACATTCTATCCTAAATATTCTTGCTGAAAGTTTTACATACGTAACTGGAACGGTCCACTTGTATCCAAATGCAGCGAACCGGGAATAGATTCGTCCGCAGGGCTTGCAACCCCTTCGTTACTTCGGCTAGTCGACCCAGTTTAACCGAAATCGCTAGTAAGTTCGCGAAAATAGAACACCCGATTGGGTGGGTAAAAGATTTCCGATTTTTTTGCGCTGCCCGGATTCTCGTGTAGTATTCGCGCGTGTCAGACGCGAGAGGGCGAATATCAATAGTACCAGTCTGTAACGGTGTAAGCGTGTATACGAACGTTAAGAGATTTGACGTCGACTTGGCAACGAACGAAGCGGACGTGCTTCAGTGAAACTGATTTTTAACCTAAAACATATCTTCGAGTATATTTATATTTTCAGTTATAGGCAAATTTATCTGTATGACCTTTTAATATATACATTTTTACACTTCAATGAATCTACTCACTTAGCAACAGAATCAGTATATGTAATGGCAAGGCTAACTAGATAATATGCAGTCACACGTGTCGGGATACGGGTTATATAATCTACTTCTATTAAACTGGGTAACCGTAACGTCTACGTAGCCGCGTAGAACGCACACGGAAACGCATTGCGATAGAGGTTCACGATTCCATGTTTGATATTCGATCAGGTGCACGAGGCGTGGATGGAGTAAACAGATATAGCGTTTGGCCCACTGACCTCTGATTCTGGATAAAATTAAAGAAACGTCATTACTCTAAGGTGACTGTCGGGTATCACGTGCTTTTATCAAATACGAAATTATTAACTTTGCCCGCCACTTGCAATTATGGTATCTCGTCATAATTCTCTTTGCACGTTCAAGATGAACTTTGGCTATGTGCAAAACACACTCTGACGTGTTTATTCGCGTGATACGTTGATTATTCCTTTTGTACTTTGTTTCTGTACCGTATATCAATTGTGTGCTTCTCAGACTGTTGCCTAGTGGAACAAAGAGGTTTATCCTTATCTCGAAGACGACGACCGCTTTGTTGGTCATGTATATCATTCACTGGTTATAGGAGCATGTGCTACTGGTAACCAGGAATGAAATTGTTTGGTCTCACAGCATACTGTTGGATTGTGTAGCGATACATATATTGTAACGGTACTTTTTATAAGGTATACCCTACTTACAGGTCCTTTCTAAACTAATATGTCCTACGAGTGGCGATTCGACGATTATTACTTATAGTAACGGTACTTTACGATTGCTTCTAGTATATTGTGCTTTCACCCATAGCCATTACGATTTCTTAAACGCTGACGCAATGTTGCGCTGGATCTTTTGAGCACGATGAATTTGATAGTAAACTTATGTAGTTTCGACATTGAGAATCGTTCATTTCTTCCTTAATTTGTTGTTATCGTATGAGGGTTACTGATTGGACCATTTTATTTATGTTGGTGAATTCAATCGCGTGAGGTTTTTTTTTTTATATATCGTTAAATTAATGGCTGACTTTTTAGTAGTAGCTTCCTTTAACCGTGAATCATCTGGAGTCACTCGACAGCTAAAAGTATGACTCTCCTTGCGCGACTCTTCGTTTTCTTTTATACTTTCCTTTCCGCCTTGGGTTACATTTTGTAATTGCTCTGTACCGTGAAACTTAATCCGCCCTAGCGAGCGAGTGAGCGAATGAGAATGTCGTGTGTTATTATACAAGATTTAATCAGATTATAAGGCCAGCCGGGGGAGCGTCATACGTTCTGGTTTTACCGGAAATGAAAACGTAGCAATTTCTGAATGTATATTTGCAAGAAGTGCATGTACAAAGAATAGAAATTGAAGAGGTTCCTTGTGAGGGACGCTTATTGGGGATTTTTAATGAATAGTAGGTCTCATTTTGCTACAGAAGAATTTATGTGTAAAAAGTTTCCATCGGTGAATTTATATTGCTATTGGCTAACTCGTAATTAATGGAAGTTTTGTTAGCCTCAGGCCTTGACTGTACTAGTGTTTAAAAAGACGATCAGATATTTTCAGAAGGAATTCGTTTAATACTCTTTTCCCAGGTATATCCTCAGGACCAAATGCCAATATTCCTCGAGGTTTTGGTAAGTGACGAAGAAAGAAGTCTAAGTGGAGTTGGGAAAGGTCCGTTATACGTTCCTGTCAACGATATTGAAACGCTTATTAATTCATATGAAAAAAATATACAGGAAAGAATTTAAAAAAAACGCGTAGGCTGTAACGTTCCGGTACTTATTTAGAAGTCGGTCAACACTTCGGCTATAAGGCTAACGTGTTCCCAGTTAGAAAATCGCGTAATTCATCGCACCTGGCCTGAGTGAAAGGACACAATTCAGAGATACGAACGTGCTGCGATATCGTGACGATTAACTGTTGGCATCATACCAGCTATGATACCTATATTTCTGTAACTGCCACGATGTTGAGAGTAACCCTGTTAACCTGACGAATAACTCATTAGTCATTTTCATTGTTTGACTCTGAATCTCTATGTGTGGCATTCGAAATTGTGAGTAAAGTATATATTTATATACTAGTGTCGAAACTCGACGAACAGAGGTAGTAATATTTGGGAACCATTTCGGGTTTAGTACTTAACTACATTTGACATATTTCGCATCGAAAAACGAGATAGGACGATCTGGGATGCTGGCCACGTCTTTTATAGCTCTACCAGCCTTGTATCAGCGCATCCATATGGTCAGACGTTTTCATTCCATCTGAAAATAGATTTCCTAGCGTTTTGCCTTTCTTTGCCAGCACAACTCGGTTTGACAGCTCGTATCGCTCACTGCGCATGCGCCGACTCGATCAGCTGTTGGAACGCCATCTTGTCTTCCTTCCCCAGCTGTGGGCTCGACTGCTCAGCTGACCTCGCCAACGATAAACTCAAGCCCAGGGACGCAACGGACGCTTCTATTCTCCTACGCTATTTCCACAATGCAAAATTTTTGTCGCGCGCGAGGTTCTCTATCGCGAAATATCGATGCTATTAACTTCTCGGATAAATTAAACAAGTATGCAGTAGTGAAGCGCGCATCGCCGAGTCAATATTGTGCATTGTGTCAATTGACACTAATACTGTTGGTACGTCCCTGGCCAGATGAAGGGTTCCACTAGTGTGACTAAGCCAGAGAGATCTGCATGAGAAGAGAACGAGTGAGACAGAATGAGAGTGAGAGGGGGGCTGCAAGTATATTCGATAAGAATTGGTGTGGTTAGGTGTACGTGCATAGGGGCCTAGCTAGTACTTGGCTACTACTCGATCGATAAACGTCAGCCTTGACACGCTATCTCTATGAGCTCTCTTCTGTTACCCTTTACCACTGTCGTGCTTCCGTTTATCTATCTATGTATTCGTTCTTTTTGAGGAACCGAAGATAACCTATGCATGCACGTACATCTACAATCACGCAAACTGCGGATGTTACGAGAAGAATCGTAAAGCTTCCATCCACCTACAGTTATTTGCATTAACTGCGCACCAATGATCGGCATCACTTGAGATTATACGATTCAATAGGACAGGAGCTCTGTTGATCTGTGAGCCTTTGACAGGCTGTAGCAACAAACCCGTTGAATAACTCTGTTTCTTTCTCTTTCTCTCACGTTGCTAAACGGCTTTCCTGAAAATCCAAGGACACCCTTGCTGGGCCATTATCGTTACTCAATACCAAGCTGCCCATTACTTCCAATTCCGCTGTATTAGACGCGTGGAAAGTTTTCTGTAGGTTCTTGATGGACTTTGAACTAAGCAATTGTTCATTAGCTTTTAAGAGGTAATTCTAGTTGGATATTGGTCGTCATGATGTCCGTTAAGGTACGCGAGTGAAATGCTGTTTTAATGTCGTTATTTTTTTAACTTTTTATAAAAGATATCTAATGCTGGAAATAGGACACGGTACATGGTTCTTGGCACTTTGTGGCACATGGTCATCTTTTAACGTGTTGGGTCAAAGTCAGGTGCGATGGAATCCTTGTTCAATTTAGATACTCCCGTGTATAGCGATAGATTTGGCTGATATATATTTTGTAATGTTTAGTTACGCGCCGTTCGGGATCGTCTCAGGTATCTCTTTTGGGTTCATCGAAAAATTGTATAAGCCCCGATCGGAGAGAGAATTAAACTGAAATATCGTTTGGATTCTATGTCCACAGTTTACTGCTAAGATGCGTGACTAAGCCAGTGAAATATTTGTAATATTTCTGGAAATAAACCAGTACAGTAAAGGGAACGTCGTGTCATTCTGGATCTTGATGCGTGCATTAGACCCCGCTTGTCTAGTTTGGCTGAACATTAAGATTCGTTCTCACGAAAAGTCACGCAGCGGACGACAAACTTCGGTTATGTAAAGACTATTTTTATATAATGATCTGAAATATTGAACACTTCAACTGACTTGCATTTTACCTGAATCGACTTTATATCACTAGTATTTATGGCAAGATCTGTTTCGGAATATTCTTTTGCGTAGCAGAAATATTTGCATGGTTCTCGCTGCGACGCTTCACGATAACCTACCGATTATATTTGTTTGAGCGAAAAAAAATTAACATGGTAATTGACGTGAATGGGTGCGAAAGTAAAATGTTTATTTTGTCCCGTGAAAATTTCTCTCGGTTTCATTAAAGTCTGAATTGTTGCTGTTCAGCCGAACGTTCATTCTTTTCGTAAAGTGTATAAGAGTTTCGAAACTTTAACGCTATAAAGTCTGGAAGCTATCCTTGTTTCTAAAGGCATTATTAATTTACGGAATAACGTTTCATTACGAACTGAGAGTTGCTATCATGAGGTTTATCATAAACGATCAGCGGCTATATTGGATCACCAATAACCGTTATCTTACAATCAGTAATAACGAATTTTCGTACAAGTCGGGGAGTTGATATTAAAAAAAAAGATTACTTTATGTACCCTATTTTGATATACTCGCAATTTGTATCGTTGATAAACATGCATAAAAAACAGAATCCATCTGACCGGTCAAAGCTTTTGGAATAAGGCGCGATGATTCCATATTTTGGTCAGCACTTTAAATTTGTTATTGTACAAGTCTCACAGCATGGCTCGTACATTGCGAGCAGCACGTGACGAAAGAAAACAAGGTGCAGTTCCATCCTTGCAGGTTTACGTTTTTAGGACGTTCAATAGAAATTCGTCGCCGCAAGCAGTACCAGCGATACAGCCCAATGGAAACCCACATTGTTGATAATTAATTTATTAAAACCTCGAGCGCCGACGATCCACATAACCCTTTTTTAACGTGACGATTTAACTAATGCTAGAAAGGCCCAAGGTCGCTCACCATTTCCATAAACGATGACACGCGGCCATGTTTATAATGTTAAACAGTAGTAACACATACACAATGCACGTGTCTCTATCGAAGCATAGAAAATCTCGTAGCGAAGGAAGTCAAAGCGACATATACAGTTAATATCGTAAAATTTTGCAGATACTCGGAAAAACCTTATCGCTCGTAAAACAATAGATAAGGTCATCGGCGTAGGGAGACGAGTATCGACCGACCGACAAAAAAATTTAAAAAACAGGTCGACAGTGGATGAACGTTTAACTGGGACGGGTTCTCATTTGCGATATCCAGAATTTTCTGCGATTTACAATAACAACGTTTCCATAGATTTTCTTCTTTACAGTAGTGATCCGCAGCTAGTGTTTTTTAGACCCACGTAGAGACCCATACGTACATATTAGCTATCTGTCTTATTGCAATCCATGTAGTAATATACGTATGCATACATATGTAGACGTCTTCAGCACATAATCACCAAGTGGCGTGATTCTGCGAATCTCAACGTTGTCCCAAACCTCAACTGGTCCTAGTGGGTTTTGTCTGTGTCCCGGGCTGTTGAACTTTACGGCGATTCTCGAAGTGCGTTGCTTTGGAGAGGGTGAGCCAGGTCATGCGTCTAGACGCTCTAGACGAAAGCAACGACCCTTTCTCCCGAATGAAGGACGACGCAAGATCATTGACTAAAGGTATGGATGGGGATCTTTGTTAAAGTGGCGAAACTATCGAAGTAGGGTCTAGGTCATTTAAGGTGATCCTAGTGACCCTCTATTAATTGTCTAGGATTTATCTCGATTGAAATAAATAAAGTCTATCTCTCCTTTCAGGTTCTTCCCGCTCGTTCCTCAATTTTTACGATATCTCCTTGCAACCTACCAGTCTCACCTGCTTTCTTGTGAGAAGAATTTCTCCTCTTCTTGTATAATCAACTAAATCTTAAGGTTATTCACTTCGCAAGAGAGTTCGATGTGGAGTGGTGTTGAACCTCGTCTTTGTGTTGGGAGGTCTGGGCTTCAGACCCCCACGAGGTGAACGAAACCGAGAACCTACCGACGTTTCTCTGCTTGCCCCCCCCCCCCTCCCCGCCTATCCTTTACGTGTGATCTGCCCTCCAGAGTCAGGCCGTACCGAGACAGATATACTATAGGATGGTCAGACAGGGCCATGCTTTCTTGGAGTCGTTACCCTTAGGAGCATCAGCTTGCTTGATCCCCCTCCCCTCGACATATTGCTTGGACAAAGCCCTGGGGGGGTTACTTCCATATAAAATCTGTCCGTTACACCCTCGTGTGACTATATGGGGTTTATCTAGGTAGATACGCATGGGTTTGGTTAATGGACTAAATATTAAACCTGAGTTTTTGGGGTGCGAACACGTACTGTAAGGCTGACTGAAGTTTTAATGGACGATTTCACTTTATAATCATTGTATATGTCAGCGTTAAATCGAGCCGAAGCAGGACGTAGAATACGGAGGGCTCCAGGTCGTTCACTCTCTGACACTTGGTACCGAAAAATGGTTCCGGCGCGATAACAGTTATACACTCAGGGTCTCACTGCGAGAATTCTCTGTTTTCAATTACGCGGCCATTAACCGCGTACGATTGGCAGAGTCGTGCTTTTGATTTTTCTATGCTTGTCTATCGCAGCTACACGGACCTTGTATTGTACGTAGCTGGCAGTGCTTATTTATTTTTTTAAACAATAGATGTCGGCTTCTGTACACGTTCAAAAAGAAGCTAAGTCTCAGGGTTTATCGAACTTTGTGCCGTTTGGGTTTACACTTTTTTTTTCATTGTCTTGATTGCTCCTTCGTCGGAAGCTGATCGGTTCAATTGAACACATAACCTATTGCAAGGCAGAACAGTGCAATTTTCGATGTCGGTAATCTGTGATATAGGAATAGCGGAAAGATTTTACAGTGGTATCTTATGTATCGTTATAGTCTTATAATTATTTCTTTATTTGCTATACTGTCCACATGCAGTATATATCAAGGTCTACCAGGCTGTAAATATGCAACACGTGTTATACAGTGTCTTTAATGTCTTATACGTAGATCGTTTGAACAATTCTTAATAATTATATTAAAAAATTCAATAATTAAATATTTTAGTCAACATAAAAACTGTATTCAAGAAAATGGTTCTTAAAAAAACGTCTCACGTGTCTCCCTATATTTGAATGTAGCCTTGATCTTGATTAAAGAGTTTGAACAATCCAATCAATTACGACATCTATTCAATCCAGATTCTCTGAAGCCTGACCTGATTTACCCTGTCGAAATGTTATTCGCAATTTCAAAGCGTCCCACGAACTTGCATTTCGCATTGATATACTCTCAGCGGGGATTACTAAGTTCTTCGTACAATATGTTCTACGCACAAATACGCACTGGATATATATGGGTATATATGGATATATATATATATATATATATATAGACGACGACGTAGATTCCGTCATTGAATAAGTAGCCTTTCGTGCAGAATGAGAATGCTATTTGTGAAAAGACAGTGACACACGGATCACTAAAGAATCTACAGTGCTCTGCTGTTCTGCGAGATAAATTTGGAGTTTGTATATTTTTACAGTGGTTCTCAAGTCTGTGGAAATATCTAGTCTGCTATATCTATAATCTATATCCCAAATATTCGGCTGGTCAAGCAACCGTTGTTGACAGCATTGATAATCTAAGACACATTTCGACAAGGTTCAGAATATCATACCCGAGTAAAATTTTTGATGTTTGAAATAGATCAATATGAGATTTCTGTATACAAAATTTATGCGAGTCCTGTTGTGATTATTGTATGTAAAATTTGAGCTATAAAATTCTGTTGAATCTTTAAAGGAATTTATGTAATTTCACGCGATTGTCTATTCAGTTTGTACGCGAAGTCTTGTATTTGCTATTTATATATATAAGTGTTCAGATCAGATGAACATTCACTCCGTATGAAATAGTCATCCCTGCTTTTCTCTACCTTCACGTATATACCCTCCCTAAAACTTACGCCATACTAAACCCGCCCCGAATTTTCCCCTATCGTAAGGTGTCCTAACTGTTCTTCAACAAGGGTTGACCTTTTGCGCATGACACGCACGTTCACTCACCCTTGAGATTCGGCTTGTATATAAACCCCAATTCCTCGAGGTTCTTTATTCAAAATGCGCTTGAACGTCACGCGCGAAACAACCTCAAAATACACGGTGCATCATTGGCTATAACAAAGCAATGCATTTACTCGAAAACAGTGTTATCTTTTTTTTTTTTAATAATACGCCAAACTTTTAATCGCCGACAAAATTAATTTCGATTATTGAAATACTGTGCTTGATAATTACTCCTAATTAATTTTCGTTCCGCACTTCTTTTACGAACGATCGCGGATACTATTTTCGTGATAGCTTAGGCGTTATTTTCGTGGGTTTGTCAATCTTTTGTTCGCGTGCAAGGAGTCTTCTTTGGAAAATGGAGAAATTGACAGAAGAGTCGGTTCAACACTTTCGTCATTTGTTTGAAGAGTAAAGTTATAAATAATGTTGACTGTGTTAATCGGCCACGACAAAGAATAACTGCTATGACGAAGATGACCAGTTGAGCATTTTTTACATAACGATTGAAGACGATCAAGGAAATCTTTGCTTAAGTCGTATACTACGAGTTTTTCTTCTATTACAGAAAACTAAATATCACATCGTGTAGCGGTTCAGTTAACGACGTCCCCTTTTGTACAGAGCTAGATCAGCGCTGCTACTGTAAAATCTTGTCTCGATAAAAAGAAATGCGCACTGAACGAGTCCTCGATTCGCGATCAGAATAATAACGTCAATTCTTTTCTGCGCATTTAAAAATTATAATATAGAATTTACCACTCGTCACACGTCAGCCCGTAGGATTGAACTCGGTTTGGCATTGATAAGTAACTGAAGTGCAACGCCTGTGTTTATCGTTGACAATTAATCATTATGAACACTTGGTATTGTTTACAAAAATAATGTCGTTAATGCTGTTACAATGCGTGGGACACTGTTTTCAGAGGGGCGGTATGTTCAGAGGTGCGTTAAAAAAATGTTGTGTATCTTTAATATAAAAGCACGTATTGTTCTTAATCTAATGCTATTAATAAGTATAATTAGTGGTTTTGTTATTCGAAAGAATGGTGACTACTTCCGTATTAGTGATCCAATAAATGTCTATCTCTTTGTATGCAAGTTTCGCGATGACTTTGCAAACACGCGCTTTGTTTCTCAATGAACAACGTTCGCGATGCCAATTCAGCTGATCGCGAGTCGTTGATATCCTGCCAAATCTTCCGTAGCTCGAGAAACTAGCCAAAAACTTGTCCAAAAACGTAACGTTGGTTCGTGAGTGTGTCCAAGGAGGAAGAAATTACGAAATTGCGGCTAATTAATGAAATCACGTGAAAAGTCACGTGAAACGTGATTTTACACTACTGATATTTTTAGATTAAATCATAATAATCGATGCAGAATCAATTTGTTGGATTCCTATCAATTTATCGATTTTTACTAATCCTATTTACAATGTCTTATATATATGATTTTTCTTTACAGAAATGCACTGCCTAGGGGCAGTAACGAGTGGAGCCGCCAGTCCCAATGGGGTTGGCAATTGCGGTGGTGTTCTTGGTGTTGTCCGAGCCCTTGGAGTCCTTGTCAGTGAAGGGAGAATTCAGGGTCCTCCTCGTGGATACAAAGAGGGTCCGCACTGTGCCGCTCCTATGCAGGTGGCCCCAAACAATCATATTTGTGAGAAGGATAATTACTTGGTAAGTTATTATTCCACTTGGTAACTGTTTTGTTGAGAAGTGAAGGTTTCCGTATTAGAGACCTAGACACTGACTATCTTTTTGTACCTCGAAACTGTTTAGTGTGACCGGTACCTGGTACTAGTACGTGAGATTGCAGATAGGACAGCAATTGGTTCGCTGATGTGCGTTGAGGTTTTGCTCTGCAGTGATTGTCCCTGTGGTCTTGCAAAGGCCACGTGCAAGGATCCGGTTTTTCTAATACCGTCCATATCCATTGCAACATGGCAGCACTCGTCGGAGATGTTACTGGAGTATTGGTGCATCAGTATCGTACCGAGCAAGTAAGTAAAGAGAGAGAGAGAAAAAGAGAGAGAGAGATCAGGTAGAAGAAAGTGATTGGTTAGACAAAATTAATTCTGCATTTTTTATAATGGTTTCTAGTTTATAGGGATTTTCTATTGTACTGTACAACGTACTGGAGGAAATAGTTTCAACTAGATTGTAACGAAGAAATTGTTTACAGGGGTCCGGAAATGATGAACTCACATGGTCTTTACCAGGCGGTACGCTCTCGATTACACTTCAGTCAAGTGGCAGCCTGGTGGTCGCGCAGCAACGGTTCTAAGCCTAATTACGTGGCTACCAGGGTTGTACCGTACAGCGAGGACAATCTCAGAAAATTTCGGGACTCTCCCATCGAGCACACCTTTCCCCTGGCTGGTAGCGGTGATGGAAATTCTATCAAAGTATGTCGGCTTGGCGTTGGATCACAGATACCAGCTACCAACCTCAGAATATGCAGTTCAGTCGGTGTTGGTCGAAAAATGTTGATAGTTTCGTTTTGTGTTCACGCATTGAAACGCTTTTACTTTCTATGTGGTTCCTTACGCGAAGCGGAGTGAATCCCTTCGATTTGATCTTTTAGATTCTCTAAATCGTTGAGGAGTTCAGAGAAACTTGCGTGTCGCTTAGTAATTGTCTTAATTCAACTGGTTCGTGTTATTATCTACTTTCGTTGGGATCATCTTGCTTCCGAACCTATGACGATGGCCTCATGGTGGTTTACGTCGACGACCGAAGTACCGACGATTCTATTCTGGGGTTTGGGAAAGCTCTAACGATACTACTTTTAACCAGCAGATGAGTCACGGGCTACCCAATCTTGTACAACCAGTGTGAGTGCATTTTATGGACGTGAAGAGGATTTCTGGTGTAAATTTTAGGTAACGGTCTGGGCACTGCCACGGATGGAAGAGGTGCCAATTTTGACATGTCCAAAACATCCAGTCGCTGGGAAGGATGAAGAGGGTGTTGCACGCGCTTTAACTCCAACTAAAAATATTCCGGTATCCACGGTTTCTCAAAATCCGGAGACTCTGTTCTTGCCTGGTAATTATTTATAGAACTTTTCTTTCGTTGACACGAGCAATAGACATTCCATTAGCATTCTAAACCAGATAGTGAACTAGAATCTATTGAACTATTATCAAAATCGATAATTTTATAAGGAATTTATTCTTTTTGGTAGCTTGAATTTTTATGTTTTTTTTAGTCTTATTCAATTCTACTTCATTTTATTTGATGATATTAAACTTTTCATCAGAGAGATTGGATTTTAAATTGCAACCCCAATAGCGTTCCAGTTTGAAATTCATCTTTTTTGTATTTTGATTACTACGCATTTTTTTCTTGTTTGTGTAGCCTTGGTGGACGACAGACTACAAACTCCATGTAATGAACCTGGAAAACATCACTGTCGCTGCGAAGAAGAAGATGGTTGCCCACCTTCACCATCCCTTAGACCCAATGGAGAACGAAAACGTCGTAGATCCCTTCCTTGCGGTCCGGAAGATGCTATTCCCTGTCCAGCGTATCATACGGCACCATTACCATCGGTTCAAGAACTGTCAATGAGAGAGTTGAACGAAGTTCAAACTATGAATCCTAACACGGCGAACTGTGATCAAAGTACTGTTACTCTGGTGCAAAGTCAAGAACAACAACAGGAGCAACAAACTGAAAACAATTCGAATATGGAGAGTCTTGATCGCTGTTTCAGGACTCAGCTGAGTATTGAAGAACAGGAAGGAAATGTAGAGAAACGTTACAAGCGTACCGTTGAGAATTCACCTGCCAATGACGCCTTGTTTTTATCACGACATCGAGAGGAATCACTGAAGTATACTGATAATTTAATATGCAGAAGAATTAACAGAGATTTGGAGAATTCATTTGAACAGAACATAGAGTTCGACAATATTGCGCCTTTCGACGTATCATCTTCGGCATTCTCGATACCGTACCGTGACATCGACAAGGGCGACACTAGGAAATTACGTGGATTTACGGAAATTCTTAACGCGACCAAGAGTACGATGCCTCCTCCAGTGCCCAGAGAAACAAACCTGGTGATCAATCCATTCAAAGAGCATAGTCCATTTCACGAATCCAATCCTGGACCCTCTACGTATAGTGGGAATACTGAATTTAAGAATACAATTTATTCATCCTGCATGGTACATCAAAGCTGCTCAAAGGTTTCTACCAATAAAAACAACAGTAAAGACAGTAACGCAGAAAAATTGATCAAAGATTCAAGCATGAAGTATCATCAAACATCTTCTAAAGATTTGACCCGTCTCATGTCCAAGTTGTCATTCCCCGAGGACAAAGAGAAGCCAAAGGAGGAAGGTGGAATCTTAGAATGGTTCAGTAAAGTTCCAAGCAGAGTTCTGGGCGTAGCGGCCAGCAATAGTTACATGGAAGAGAAGACTAAGACGAACGGCGCGAAAACTCAAGAACCTCGTAACAGCGAAGTCAAGTTCAAGAATGGCAATCTGGAGCTGAGCCAGCGGGAGTTCGACGAAGTTTTGGCTGTGCTTAGGGCTAGGACACCATCCGGGCGCAGAAGAGCTCCTCTCAAGACTGTGAAACGCAGAGACAAATCTGGGAGACAATGTGACGACAGTGGCTTCTGCGAGAGATCATCCGTCAAGTCCTTAACCATGAATTTGGAAAGTTGCAAGTATGCAAATGGTTACGAGACGAATTACGCGACCAATAGCAACAATAGCAACAATGATGACTGCGATTACAAGTTCTGTAGGAAAGTGCATCGGCTTGCGGGTAAATCTATGTGGACGCAGAGCTCAATTTGGAATGATTCAGCTCAGCTTCATCGACAGGGTTCATACGGTAGTAAAGAAAAATTATTAGACGAAAGTCCTACTAAAAAAGAGTCTCCTTTGGCAGTCAACACGGATAAACTCGAGAGACGAACTGCCAAGTCTGCAGATTGCTTTTATAACGTGTCTAACAAGGCGGATCTTCTTCTGGGGGCCATATTGAGGACGAGTCGAGAGAGAAAGGGTCTCGCAGACATTTCAAATGGGACCAGACCACGAACAACGTTGTCAGCTGAAAAATTGGAGAACTCAAACGATCCTCAGGAACAAGATAGAGCTGATAAGACTAATCAAACACTGAGAATTGTACCATACGAGGACGAAAAGTCCTTACCATTGGCATTAAATAAAAGGCTTAATCGGTTTAGACAGCTCTTTAAGAGAGACATTGAGAGAAAAGATGTTCTGACGCCGGAAAGTCATTCCGAAGATTATTTACGCAATGGCGAACAGCGCGCGAGCTTTTCGAATAAAGATCAAAACACATGTACCAGCAATGTCCAGAAGCTGCTGTTGGCTCAGAATCACAAGACTCATAGGGACAATAGAGTGAAGAGGCGCATTGACTTTTCGAACTTTCCTGAGTCTGTTGAGAAAGCCAATGAGAGTTCAAGGGAGATCAATGAGAATAGCACACATAGAAATTCAACGTTCCATAGTACAAATAGTGAGGCTCATGTGGATCCTGAAAAGAGCAGTCAGAAGGACGCCATGATCACTCGCGTGAATCAGATCAAGCGACAGTGTACAAATCCCGATGAGTATCGCGATCACCAGGAGGCACAGAAATCATTCATAACAATTTCCACAACGAGTGACGTCACATTGGCATCGAATCAACACAGTTGTTCGTCTTCCAGAATTCGAAGCATTAATAATAATTACGAGAGGGTACCGTCCCTCGCCTACGAAGCGCATAACGGATTGAATATTGATGAGAACGAATCACTTGAAAGAGGCGTCCCTTCAGCTATCGAACAAGAACGTTTCAGAAGATCATTGGAAAATGCAGCATCCATGGTGTTCCACAGTAGAACAGGTTTGCCACTCACTTCGAGTCCGGCTCCATTAAGAAGAGGGAGTTGCTGCTTTGACTATGACAGTAGTCTGAATTCAGTCTCCTCCAAGCGAAGGTAAGAAAGGATCCCAAGGAATGATAGATCCTTAGCTACAAAGAAATTTTGTCAGTAACAACCGTCATATGCAATGTTATTCTATTGTTCAACGTTCATCTCTTGCCAGTAGAGTTCACTTATTTATTCATCCACGCAACTTTTCATTTATTCTCCTTGAAAGGCTAAGGTCTTCTGCGAAAGTATTCATTGCATCGTTTCTATCGCAGTGCACTATTCGAGCTGAACACGCCGCCGAGTCCTGGTGCCGTTTCCCTGGAGGAGGCCGACCGGGAGACTGAAAATGCTGGCGAGGGCGAGGAAACACCTAAGAGACGTTCAACATCACGGGGACGACCTCAGAGTCATGCGCTTCTTGGAAGCTTTGAGGAATCTGCACTTAATGGAAGGCTAGAACCAGTGTCTACGGTTCATGGGTTCACAGCTGAACTTGGTGCCAGTGGTTCATTCTGCCCTAAGCATCGCAAGCTTCCGGTTACAGTGTTCTTTTATACCCTGGGGGACAATGACAAAGTCTCTACACCATACCTCGTATGTATCTGTCATTTAAAAAGCGTTTTAATCCATCTCAATATATAACAACCGCATTTATCTTATCAACTTTACTCTTTTGTAGGCTCATATTAATTTAGGTAAAAAGGGTTATCAGGTTCCAAGAAGCGGAACCATTCAAGTAACTCTTCTGAATCCTCTGGGCACTGTCGTCAAAATGTTCGTAGTATTGTACGACCTTTCTGACATGCCGCCACGATCTCATACTTTTTTACGTCAGAGAACTCTGCGTGACAAAACATTACGCTACCTCGTTCACCTTAGGTAAGGCAGTGGTAGAATCAAAAGTTATGGAATAATATTATTGTACCTAATGAAAGAGAGTAATTAATTATGTATTTGATTCAGGTTTATGTCTGGTAAGTCTGGCCGAATTTACCTCCATACGGATATCCGAATGATTATCTGCCGAAAGTCGGACGTGGACACAGCGTCGGATTTCGGCTCGGAACCACCAAAAGAATTGAGGAGCTACATCCACGGTCCTACAAATCCAAAATTTTCACCAAGATGCTGAACCGCGTGGCTCTTCCCGTGGGGTTGCTGTCAACCGCCTCGTTCGGTCAGTCCGCTCGACGTGGAAGTTTGAAGCAAGGAAGAGTCTCGTCGTGTCAGCCTAAAAATCTGGAGTGATTTTTACAATTATTTAAAGTACGAATACATAAGGATTTAGAGTGAGATTGAGAGAGACATGGGACATAAAGGTTATTGATTTTTTCATCGAATCCAAGTAATTATTTTCAATTAGTTTTAGAATTGGTCGATGAAAAAATCATTCCTGATCATTAATAAGGTTACGCTTGTTTCGTTTGAGGATTTACGTAAATTCGGTTATTCGGACTTCACCGAGTCACGATCGAGTTTAGTTATTCTTGTTAATCGTTCATTGTTTCCTTTTGTTCTTGTACTTGAGCAAATTAGCGAAAGACAATTAGACAGAGTTCATACAGATCCTAGTTAAATGGTTTGTCGAAAATTGTGTGTAGTTTTGCTATATTCCTTTTAATACAGATTTAAAATTTTCGATCGCCATGACAGAGGTCTTTATTGTAATTCGCAAAACGCGAATTAATTAGATAAGTTTAAGGTTCTCTCGCGAAAATGATTGTCGAGAATGCAATTGAAGTTTAGTGAGATGATAAAAAGAGGAGATACAGAGAGAAGCCATCGAATATGCTCGTTCGCAACACGACGATACGCTTATTTTCATCTTGTGATTGCCTTATGTTTGTTTTATTTATTTTTTTTCCCCCTTTTTTTTCATAGCGAATATAACGTCGTATTGGGTATCGGTTTTGCGCGAACGCATATTCGATCAGCTTGGAGAACAAGAACACTGACGAGGGAGACTTTAATTGCGACCTCACAAGCTTTTGTCGCGAGGTGGACGATCTCCTTAGAGCGCCATTATCTCAATCAACCAGTTTCTTGTAAATATAGTCATATCTAAAGTCACACGTAAGAATTTTTCATGTGGGATGATACTGCCATGTGTGTACCACCCTACGTTAAATATGAAACAAGTGATATATAGTGAAGGAGTGTGATGCGGTAATTGGAGAAAAAATTAGCGAGGGACGAATTATTTTTCCAAAAAATTAAAAATAATTTCGAAATAAGAAAGATATATGCATAATGTATGCATATACATATATTTTCATAATACCTATATTCGTTTTTGTGATTGAAAGAAAACAATGTGATTTATTACAGGCATTTGAACTCTTTTCATTATTTAATTGTTTGGGCCTCGTTAAAATAATATCACAGTGAAGACTTAAATTGAACTAATTAATAATTTATGTATCTCATCTAGTCTGGTGTATACGTTAATAATGTCATATCGGTTTGAAAGTTTCTCTTTGTGTTTTATAAATCTAAAAAAAAATGTTTATACCGTCGAAACTTGTCACTTTCAAATTTTATTTTCGTCCATGGAAGATTCGCCCGTCGCTGGTTTCTTCGCGAGGATTAGGAGGAAAGAAAATATGGAAAAAAAAGATTATTTACACGTATAAACAGAACACAATATTTTGTGTCCGTAGCACTGTGATGAATATATATTGATAGATTATAAAGAGTAATTATTATCGAAGTAACTACTTACGTAGTTGGTTACAACATTAGGTTAATAAACATTCAAATAATTATCGTATCAGAAATGTAATCGAGCGTAAACGCATTAACCGTAACGAATTACCAAGTAATAAGTTTCATAATCACAAAAGAGTTTATCGGCAGCTGTCGCTCGAATAGGCTTTGCCGATTTTTCGTTTTTCCTTTATCTCGTTCTCAAGAATATAAAACAAAGCAAAACAAAATTTTTAAGTAAACCAGATCAATCGAGGTCAAATGTGATCATCACCGTCTCTTCGAAGATGATAATTACGATCAATTAGTCATTTAGCGTTATATCGAATTTCAAAAAACAAGAAACCACATTAAAGTCGTATATTTTCAATTGCTATGTGAAATTTGGAATATATGATTATTATAAATGATCTAAGTATGTTTCCAATTCAAAAACAGTAATTAATAATGACAGTATTCAATTTTGCATAAGTTGAGGTCAACGTGCTGTTCTGACCAAGGGCAATAATGATGGTACACTGTGATCTTGAATATTCAAGTGGGAAAAGATGATACGGAATAAGGAAAATGCAACAACAAAAGAAGTAAAAAGTCTACGTAATTATGGAATCGAATCGGTAGCGAGTGAGTAAAAACCACGTCAAAATTGTGATCCTTGTGTAATCGTAAATGAGTTTGAAAAATGTATCTTACAAACTTTTTAGGAAATAATGTCGTCTACGGCAATGGGAAATTAGAAGTGTATAATCACTGCCATGCTCTATATGCGTTTCTAGTATGGACAAAGAAAAAAAAGATTAGGAAAAAATTACGAAAAAAAGGAAGGATATGTTAAATAAGAAGTTTCAATGAATTTTTAGTGGCAGCTCTATGGCAAATGCCTGGTCGAGATATTTTTAATGAACTATTAACTTATTTATCTAAAATCAGTAACGGTCTGATTAACGGGTTACAAAATAGAAAATTGCTCATTTGCTTCCGTCAATTATTCCCAACAATTAAGATCGCTTTTAATTTAGATCTCGAAAAAAAAGAATTATTTTATCTAAATGGTTTTTTTTTAATTTTACTGTTTCTCGCCTTTGTTCGTGATACGATTGTTTATTCCTTTTTTTTTTAATTAACAGCGCCAATACAGTTTTTAAATATTTTACTGCGCAGTTTCGATCGAGGCCAGGCTCTTGTACATAGCGTAGAATTATTTTATAAAAAAACTTGGAATACTGTTACTGATAGACGATACTTTTTATTAATTCACGAGGCTGAGATACACCGGGAACGAGAAAAGGTCAAAGATCTTTTTTTTGTGAATAAAAAAGCAAGCAATGTGGTGTGCATAGCCAAACGTAATAAAAGTGCATTAATGCATTAACAATTGATTTTCCAGAATCTACAACCATCTCTCCTATCCCACGCGTCTCTGAAACAATTTAAAATAATATCAAGAAGGGGGAGTAGAAGGGAACAAAACAAAACTCATAATCACTGACAACAACTTTATTACGTTAACAGTGTTTCGCAGTGCCATTGTGCACATGTAATTAGCACAGCATTAAAACTGTCGCCAACTGTCTATATAGTAAACTAAAAATAATATATATTACACGCTGCGTTCGTAAATACTATTTATAATAATAGCTCTATCGATATATACACAGGGGTAAGGTAAATATATACAATATTTCGTCGCTCGATCGACTCGTGAAATGAGACATAATAATAATTAAAAAAAAATATATATACAGGGTGAGGCGCGAGAAACAGAACACCTAAATAACTTTATTGGATTTAAAGATACGGAGTTCGCAAA
>JARPRG010000257.1:70354-93263 GCA_031001745.1 Hartigia nigra
CATTTGTTTCCCCCCAAACCCCTCTAGGACGCCTTCTGCGAGCGCAGTCTCGTTATATAATAGCCAGACCTCGTATATCCTGGCCTATGTATATCAGTAATATAATATATATTTATTTAAATTAAACCTTTAAATAACATTACATTTGATATCCACTGGCAGTATAGACATCTGTATTGATTGTTATTTACGTAATATGTGCTCGTGAAGCATTACTTAGTACTCTCTAACGATTACTAACGAAGATACACGAAAGGGATCGACATCTGGAAGTCGAAGATGTTTTGCACTATACGTTAATCAAAAACAAATCTCTAAACATATTTATTTTGTCGCACCTGTCACGACGTTTTCTCACTTTATTCGCGCATCTCGAATGGTTTTTTGCTTAATGGTAATAGGATTCTGAAACTTTTAAATAAAACAGACCATATAGAACGACTCGTGTGTGTCTCGGTTGTCACGTTCTCTTCGACGTGTCATCTGTTATCATCTGCGTGATTCATTAGAGAAGTTCACACGTGCTTGAGTTAAATTAGTTTATTTACTGTACACATAGATTCGAGATTTAGTGAACACTTGTACTAATAAAAATTTTATTTTAACCGGCGTTACTCTTTGTTTCTAAATTACAGGATTTTAGAGACATTGACCTTCGTCCTTGAAGCAAGGACTGTAGCAAAATGAATAGTGGATTAGTGTATTATAAGCATGGTTAAGCTAACGAATATTTTGTACCCTTAAGAAAATATATCGCATAATTTATCTACGCTGAATTACTAGAAGCCAACTAGCTTAATTTTTGGCACTAATAACTTTTTTCGATTTTGTACGCGCCCATTTTCTTCCGTCTTCTTCAGGATAAAAGACAAAGGCAACACAACTGAGTAAATGATTGACTCAGTGAGTAATTATACATTGGAAAAATATATAATCCTGCAGGTGACTTTGTTGAATGATATTTTAAATATAAAAATTCCAAGTATATCGATTCGTGTACTATTCCATCGTTTCTCAATTAATTAATACTCAAAGAGACAGGAAACAGTTAACCAAAATAATTCTAAGCATATAAACCACCATACAGCAAATGTGAAAGTTACGTTAACAAGGATCAATGCTAAATATCTATATAGCAATCTTTTTATTTTTATGCGTATAGTTCGCCGTATACTGATTTATTCAGCCCAAACGCACCACCACCTAAGGTTAGCGCGTCCATTTGAATCATATGGTAAGATTCAGCCGATGCATTTGATCTGCATAACTGAGTATACAAATATTTACAGTGATTCCAGAGAACTCCAAATGTTTTTTCTCGTAGAAGTCAGCAACATAATTAAAGTCTTTATCCGATGACAACTTCTATTTCTGATAACAAAAAGACTTATCATAACACCAGCAGTCCTGCTTAAAACGATAGCGTTCCAGATAAGCAAGTCGTAGCAAAACAAATCAAGCCTTCAAGAATAAAGCACATTTTTAAAGTGGTCTGTTATTATCCATTGTTGTTATGTATTTCTATTTTTCTGAACTTATACGGTATAGCGCCTTGATACAATATTTACAGACGTTGGAAGGACCAAGTAATCGTAAAGACGCCAAGCGGTCTTTGGAACGAATATTAAAAATCAACCGGTACGTTTCTATAAATACTTAGTGGCGGAATGACCTTCGACCTCTAATAGGCACATCCTGTCAGCTGTATGTATCTCTATTAGAATAAATGCAAATAATAATAATATGGAGCATGTATACATACATTTATATTCATCAAACGCTCATGAATTTAGTTCTCACATTAAAAAATCCGAAGTATACTCTCTCCAGCGTCGGGACACTTTTATATAAAACAAAACTCCACTGACCAACAATGTATATTTGATCGAAATTTCCTGGCACTTTTATTAAAATTATTGAGCATTGAATATTTTATTAAAGAAATAAATTATGTATCGCAGCCTTCGTGAATTGCGATGTACGTCTTTAAAATGGTCGACCATTGTAAAAACAGACGCAATCGGTATAAACACTTCCTGTGCTTCTCTCATGCTTTGTGCATATGTAAATATTTCGAGGTATACATGAGTGTATGTACAAATACGGTCCTGGAAATTTTAAGAAACGTCCTGTTAGTGGATAAACAATTCCGTATATAATACACAGGTCCAACATGATAAAAGTATACATGTAATAGACGTATTGAAGGAAAAGGAGCCGGTAATTAAGTACAAGAGGTAAAATCACGAAAAAAAACACTATTTACGTGTTCGTTAAACTCGAAAACTTGGTAATTTAACACTTTGACTGCCACGTTGGTCATATATGACCGGCCACGGTTTCTCCTGTGACGCCACGGTGATCATTGATGACCGGAGCCCCCATATGTTTTGAATGATAAACAAAATCCTATGGCGTCCTCAGCGAAACATATGATTTCGGCATGGCAGTTAAAGTGTTAATACTTGAAATAATACCGGGCAGTTTTATTGATTAAGGGGAGTAATCGGATCACGAGAAGTCCGATAGGTCTGCAAATGCGCTAAAAGTGTCTATGCCAATAAGAACGTTGACAATGGAAATTGAACCATGGGCTAATTCGATTTACAGCCAAGTTCAAGTGAGCACTGGCTGTATACGAAAGCAGAAGTAGGTCAGTTTTGTGATTATCCGGACTCATGCAAAGTTCATCCATCTGGCTGCCAAGCTATTAAAATTCCCCTTACAATGAACACCATGGAAAATTACTGACTTGTGCCGTTGGAAAACTATCGGCTCCCCAGATGTTCGTTCACCTTTTTTTTTGTCCCTCTTAGTACTGCCCACAGGATCCCAAAAATTTCCATTGCAGCAGTAGTGCCTCTATGGGGCTAGAATGTAACCTGGTTTCGAATATGGTCTATTGCGTCTTACTATAGAGAGTCGAAAATGGAATCGTACAAGAAAGTGTTGGAAATAGATGGAAATAGGAAATCAGACAGTTAGAAGCCCCCTTGGATATTCAATAGCTATGAATCACCTTTCAATTGCCATTGAATAATCAATATTTTTCAATGCTTATAGACACTTTAATGTTTCTATGAAAGCATTTAAGTGACAAGTTATCACTGGGACAAACAAGAAAGATTCTAGAACGTTCTTCTCTCATTGATTGTTATTTTTTTAATTATAGGTTTTGGGGTTCAACCAATGAGTAGTTACTACAGCATGTTGATGCATAAAAGCATTCGGTTTTCTATGTTATTCATATACTTGTGGATATAGAAAGAGGTTACACCTTAATGTACCCAATATTCGCCAAAATAACCACTTTTTATACGTGAATGATGTTAGGTTAGGTTAGGTTATACATTTTGGCATCCTTGAGGCTACGTAACCGTGAGGATGATAATGAGTTTTGGCTCGATTCAAGGTTCACATGCATTGGGATATTGCAGGATGATACTCTATGTAATTTCAGGTTCGATATTTGCGAGTTTGTGCTTTATTCCCAATCTGCTGGAGGCAGGTGTGAAAAAACAAGTGTGCGGCCGTAGTGATAATATTAAATGAGCTGACATTGTATCAAAATAACCTTGTCCTTGACCATGACCTTATCCTTCTATCACCCTGAATTCTTAGAGCACGAGTAAGAAAAATTATTCGTGTCCCTGAAAATCCGAATGCTTGTACTTTTCTATAACGGATAATCTCCAATGTTACGCAATGGGGTACCCTTTAATTTATATCGCTATTAATCCCAGCATTAGAAAAACTATAGAGTAATTTAGGTTAGTTGCGTGTTTTTTGGTATACGTGAGCGCGTCAATGTACTCTTTCAGCGTTTTGATGTGATTTTGATAACGAAAATTTGTGAAACTGGATAAAAGGAAAAAAAGAACATTAATGACGTAAATAAATTTAAAGATATGTTACTGATTGACGCACATACTACATGTGATATTTTGTTCAGACTAATTTTTTATTGGAATGCTAATTATCATTAACACTAGATTTACGGACCGAGCCAATTTCACTCATTAAAAATTTGAACACTATATATATACATAAAACTTTAATATTACTTTTTGAAAAACATACGTTGGTTTTTAGTTAAGTAATGAAATATATGTAAACGTTCAATTCTTCTTCCCCGCAGACCCTTTCATTTCGCATTATTGAATATGGTATACTTATTTTCACGGTTGTGAGCCAATTTGACTCATAGAATGGTTTAATAATTAATCGCATAACATGAAATTTATTGGTCCTATCAGGCCTGGGCAACAGTCAAGTCGCACGTGATTTGTTTCTCTTCTCATTTGGCATTCCTCAGATACAATATTTGTGTGTATGTGGGAGCCATTGTGCATTTCACTTGCAAAAAAGTTACTTGCAAAGAAAACTACTTTGGTTGGCACTATACGTGCAAACCGAAAAGAATTACCTAAAATTGCGAAAGCCAAGAAAGATAAAATGACACAGTTTTCTACAAAACTGTATAGATCTGAGAATTGTACCCTGACCATGTATAAAAGCAAGCCTAATAAAAAAGTTTTACTACTAAGTACAAAACATAAAAATATAACAATTGAAAAAAATAAAAAACTTGTTCCAGAAACAGTAACCTATTATAATAGCATCAAGTATGGCGTTGATATACTTGATCAAATGGCCCGAAAATATAGCGTTAAAGCAAGTTCACGCAGATGACCTCTACAAGTTTTCTACAACATTTTATATTTAGCAGCTATCAATGCTTGGATTCTGTATAAAGAGACGACTCAAGTAAATATTTCACGAAAAGATGGTATTTTCCCTTTGGCTGAAGAGCTAAGAAGTAAATATAGAGAAGAAGTCGAGAACACTTCAATTCCAATGACAGAAATTCATGCTACTGACTCACGGAAGAATTGTCAAGTTCAACAATCATGCAAAAGAAACAGATGTACAAACCATTGTGCTAAATGTAATAGAAATGTTTGCCGAAAATGTGTTTCAAAAATAGAGTTTATATGTAAAAAATGTTTTCCATGAATTTTTTTGATAATAAACATTTCATTTAAATTGATTTTGAACTATTTTCTTTGCAAAAAACTTCAATTTTCTTGTATGAGTCAAATTGGCTCACTTCAGTAAAAATAGGTATATAATCAATATCCGTAAATCTAGTGTTAATAATGAATTTTGGTACGAAATGAAGTATCACCATATTCCGTGGGAGTTTTTTGGGCGTAAATGAGCTTTTAGTTTTTTTTTTGTCGGAAAAGACAAAATTCTGACCAGTCTGTATGTCGCACTTCCGCTTACTAAAATAGTTACTAAAGTCTTGGAAACGGGAGAAAAAAGAAACCGTGGCATGACCCACTTTTCGCAGTCGCGAAAATTCGTATTAAAGCTATCTTCAGACAGATTCGTACAATGTTTTGATCAGCTGGCTGGTAGAAGTATTTTAAAAGTGAAATAACGTTAAACTGGGATTCTAAAAATTCTTAAAAACAATTATTAATGTATTCAGAATTATAGGTTTCTATACCGAAAAGGCGCGTTTAGCCAAAAGCTAAATAGAAGCGTTTTTTTATTTTTCTATATATTAGACACATGTAATTAATTATATAATGCTTAAAATAATCATAATATTAGAAAGAAATTAATGCACACGTATTTTTCACGAATATTAGACGTTCAGGATAAAAAATGGCCAACATTTATCAATCAAGATTACTTGCAGAATAATATCGCAAAAAAATTCCGTTTTTATAAAGCTCTCCATTAACTGTAAACAACCAGTGAAATGGCAATACAAAGGCATAGCACTTCCTTAATGCTTCAGAATATAAAATGCGTTCAATTGTCGAACGCAGTTCGACGCAGTGGAATTCTAATATGCCGTACGTGATACTAGATACGTATACACAACACATACCGAGGCAATCATTATAAATAAAATATATTTAAAATGAAAAAATAAGAAGGTACAATTGAATAATAGAAATACTGACGCAATGACATCCATACATTTTAAGAAGCCGTATTACTACCAATCGCCAAAGTTTGGTATTAAGGTAGCATTCAGACCGAAAACAATCCGTAAATGTCCCTGGACGTGAAACACGGAATATAGCAAAGAGAATTTACGGTGTATAGAATTGAGCTGCGTTCGAGAACAGAAGGAAATACAAAATCCAGAGAGAGTGTCGTTCGTACTTACCGAAATCGATGAACTGTTTTATCGAAAGCGGCGAAGGATTGAATTGCGAATAAAAGTCCAACATCTTGGTGATGTTTCCGAAACACTTCTTCGTAAGCTTCATTATGTCGCAAATAACACATTAACTTTTTGAGCCAAGGAAATGCGTGTTGTTCTACTGAGGTACGATGTCTTCTGATGTCCTCTGATGTCTTCTAATACTCTCCCTCCTGTACTATTCCCAATTGGAAAGTGCTTCTATTGTTAATTCAACGAGTGTTGAATTCTGTTTGGTGATGGTGAAGGACAGATTCAACAGAGTTTTTCGACTGGTACGACGACAAAAGTCTAGACGATGCTGGCGCTCGACTGGATTATGACAAGCTAGTCTGATAAGTCTGGCTTGCCAGCTGTGTATGACCTTGATGAAGATCGTAGAGACATCTATACTGAACAATACTTGGTCGTCATTGATTCCACGTTAGCGATGTTTTACCGACTGTTGATTCTAAGTCATGCATAAAGCAAAGATTTATTTGATGAAATGTTTGCGGCATAGTTAATGGTATCATGATACAGACCTGACAGTAGAACGTAGGGGTTAATGGCACCCTGTGTAAAGATGTGGCGTTAATGAAATAATAGTTATGATGATAAAATTGGTGATGAATTATAGAGATGGACAAGCATATATATATATATATATATATATATATTCAAGTACATTACGTGAATAAAGATAGCATTATTGGTTAATTATTTCGGATTTTATAGAGAGAAACTATATACAGGGTCTTCAGAATGCTTAAAGCGTTAAACACGTAAGCGACTTCGAATGTCTCGGAAGTGACGAAACGTACAGCAGGGCCATCTTCATCGTGTGGAGAAAGGAGGAACTAAGTTCTGTAAGATTCTTTTTTCGAAATCATTGCTTTATCTTTGTTCAGCTTTTTGTCATATCAGTCTGAATTTTTGTGGAATATACTGTTATCACTGTTCAGAAAAGTCTACCACGTCTTTAAGGTACTATCACGAGTAGAAAGGTTTATATTGTGTATCCTACGCTAGGAGTCTTCTGCTAGACAGACAGCGCCAATAAATAGTGATTCGAATATGAAACGTAATGGTTATTCTTATAAAAGCGTGAAATTTATTTGTTTGTACATATAGATTCATAAATTGTAATTTTTCGTTATAAATCGAAGAGTTAAAGTGTCTGATTTTAAAAGTGGTCGAGAGTTTAAGTGTTGAACTTGATATCGGAGTAACTGGGTGACTTCCGGCTCCAGCAAGCCCATGTGGTGAACAGCAACGGTGCTAGTGACCAGTTCGCATTAAGGCAGTTTTCTATTGCTTCGAGGGTTTCTCGTAAAATCTCGTACGAATTCATCGGCAACTTGTATTACGATGGCGGATCTGGACGATTTTTTTGCGAAAAAAGATCGCAAGAAGGCGAAAGGTAAAAAATTCACGACGACTGAAGAAATAGCAAAGAAGCTGGAGGAAACGGGAAAACGGACGGAAAAGCCGAAACCCAAAGAAAAACCGTCGAATCCAGAATGCGAGGAGACTCAGCAGGCTGAGGTAAGTACTCCGTAATACAATACATATATGTACGGTAGTTTTATCCCGGAATTGGTGGTCGGTTTATGGGGAAATCTAGGCTATGGGGATAGGCCGCTGCCATGTTTAATCTAGCAAACGTCACTTAGTACGACCGGCCTATCCAAAATTATTCAGCGTACTATTTCATTGTTTTATACCCCGCAGCTTCTAGAAATTGATATTTTCGTTTGATCGTTATGTAACTAATGGAATGATAGGATGTAATGAAGTTTCGTAAGGGTGTCCTTCGTGTATGTATGGTAGCATGGGACAGCAGCTGTTATGGAAGGACCTCCCACGAGTTTTCTAGACGTTCCTGACGTACGATTTGTCGGATCGCATGCAACTCGTTTGTCTGGGCTAGTCGCCAGAAATTTCGGATATCGAACGACCCATTAAATATATATAGAAAAAGTTTTAGAGTAAGACTGCTATGATTTTTCATTCTTTCTTTTGTACCATTGATTTTACGAATTTAAGAAAAACTCGTGTTATATTTTATTTGAGATTTTACGAAAACTCTAGAATTGTCTTGAACAACTTTGGCTATAGATTATGTTTTATTTGTTAGGAGGAAGATGAATGGAAGGATTTCGAAGAAGAGAAGAAGGATTACACTGGCTTAAAAATTGGAAACTTGACTGTTGATGAGACTGCAGATGCTGAGTCAGATGATGAAAGAGGTACTGGAGAAAATAGTTCTGATGGAGAATCAGGAGAAGCTGGTTCTAAGCACAGTGGTCCTTGGAAGAAGCCTGATGCACCACCATCACAGCCTGAAGTAGAAGTAGTAGTACCCGTACAGTCACCTGCGGGAGGAGGTAGTAGCTATAAGCCTCCACACCTAAGAAATGCTCCAACAGTATCAGCGAGTCCACGACAACGAGCAAAGAACATTGCACCAGATATTAACAGCGAAGAATACTTCCCCACACTTAGTTCCAAACAACAGCAAAGTTTGGAACCCACTGGTCCTTGGGGTAGGCGGTAAGTGAGAGTTTTGAGTTATTGCTTCTGTCAATAATAAATTAATTGACTAACCACTATAATAATAATGAAATTACAGGAAACGAGATGAAGGCTCTTTTGAAGAAGTTCGTAACAGAGGTGGTAGCAGAGCAGCATACAATGCACAAGAGGCTCAAGCTCAGGCACCCAAACTTTCATTGGGTAACAAATATGGTGCCCTGTCGCAGGATCAAAGCTGAAAACGTCAATTTCGGTCCAATCAAACGATAAACAATCAGTACGTCACCGCTTCGCCACGTTCCACGGCTCAGCTACGCTCCCGAACATAATTCATCGGTTAGGTTCTAAATTTGTCCCGCACTACTCGTGCATACGTCATTACGGTTCAGTTTCGAGGCCCAGGACAGAAGAGAAAAACCTACGTATCGAATAAAAAGCATAATAGTTAATTGTGACGTGTTGTCGCTTAAAAAAAAACGACGGAATATCGAGCACGGGCTCGTAGATTCTTAATCGTAGTAATGGTGGTGCGAAACAAAAAAGATAATAAAAAAAAATAAAAAAAACGGAATATGTAATAAATATTACGCGTGCACGTGAGCTCGTTCTTAATAACACGTGTGATACGCGTGGCTGCGTACTTCCGTTAAACACGGCAATCTCCTTACAGTGAAATATTTTTCTTCTATATCGACTGGAAGTTTTAAGTTAAACTTATGTTAAAGAAGGAAGCTCTGCGCAAGCCTGAAAAGCTCACGTTAGCGACTGCGACGCAATTATTATTCGCATTGTTTTCACCGTCATGGCGTGACGCGTATCCACGCCTCGTACATGTGGTGCTATGCTAATTTTTTCCGCTCATCTCATTTGCATTACCGATTGCCATTCGTACGATTTTCATCGGTGACGTCTCGCTCTCATGCATGTAGATAATGTATTTCTTGTCATGGAAGTGACGAGCATAATTTGTATCGTTTTACCTCACGCCGTGACGGCACGCTAGTCGTTCGTTGCTACGACTTTTAATAGTCGTCATATATCTTCATATAATAATAACGTGTGAAACTCGCGGGAAGTCTCACTTGAAGGCCACGTCAGTACCGTCTTCGGCCAATTTGCCTCTATCGTGACGGTATAAATGAAAGATGTTAGGTATGTACGCGAACGAAGAGATGACTAGATAAATTAAGATACGTATAATGTATACACATAGGAAAAAAAAAATTCCGGGGCTGGGCTTCGGGACGGTGCATTATAAGTAGAACACAGAGGTGCGCGAGTTGCAAAATGTATTAATGGAATAAAAACATGATAATTTTGAACTCTGTGACGATTGAATATATCAATTGAGATAAACGTTAGGAGAATGGGAATTACACGTACACAGGGATAAAATGTCAGGCAGAGAAAGAGAGAGAGTGAGAAAATAATATTTGTGTGTGAGAAAGAGAGAGAGAAAGAACAAAAACAGATTTACACATGCTTAAAGAACTAGACACATAAGAGACAACAAGAGGATACGTATGTTAAACACACAATGGCAGATGTATGTGCACTTTTGTTGATGCTTGTTTAATTATTCTTGTTAGATTAGGTTTTTTTTTTTTTGTAAAGAATAGGGGGCGTATAAAAAGGGGGACACGAAGAGAGTTTATGAGACTATCGTGTTTTTTTTCGTCTCCCTTTTTGGAATCCTTAGGACGCGCAAAAATGTCACTGTGGATTTTCATTTTCTCTCCAATGAGAGATCAGCGTTAAAACTCGGGTCGTTTATTAGGCAGAGAGCAGGAGACAAAAACGAGACGTTGAATTATCCTTGTATAGCGAACGATGAAATTGTGATTATTTGTAATAAATTTCTTAGGACACTTATACGAACTGCCTAAAGAATTTTAATGTCGAGGATTTTCTCCTCTGCGATGCGTTGTACAATTTACTAAGAAAACCTTTTCCTACCACCAGACGCGAAATGCATTTAAAACAAAAAAAGGGAAAACTAATAAGCTCCAAACTTTCCTCTTCCTTCTTTTTCGTTGTTTGTCTTTTCGTAGGTTGTTTTTAAATGAAATTAATTGTTCGTCATAGCTGAGCTATAAATACGTAGGTAGATCATTTATCGCGCAAATCGTTTAGGTCAGATGCATCCGTGGGTCTATTTTTATAACTCGGAAAATTCTACCTCGCTGAACTTAGTGCAGTTTCTAGTGAAACGATATAATAAGAACTCGAGTTTTCCGATGGCGAAGCGACAAAACTGCAATCATATTAAAAAAGGCACTTGCGTGTCTTAAAGACTGTTTCAGTCATTTTTCTTTTTTTTTCACGTCTAAAAGCTTGAGTCTAGCCTGCGTTTTGTTACAGAATTATTGAAATAAATAATTTGTATTTGAAAGCGATAGAATGACATGGAGAAATTATGTGAGAGAGAGAGAGAGAGAGAGAGAGAAAGAGAATGAGAGAACGAAGTGCGAGCATACGTGGCGAAAGACGATAAACTTAATAAAAATCAATTATCAATGAATTGCTGTCTAATTTCAACTTCATTTACCCATTTATGCTTTGGACATTTGATTGAAAATCTAAGAAAATTCTTTATTTGTAGTCATAGGAATCGTAAGATAATGAATGTTTCCAATCGGATAGATTACACTGATAAGTAATTAAATAAATACAAGTTTTGAATACATACTCTGATTATTATAATTAAATCCATTAAAGTAAGTCCTCGAGTTTTGCCGTGTCGTTGTCACTAAAACGAGACAAAGGAATATCTTGGTCGTTTAATGCTTCACTATACAGCAAACTTATATCAGCCCATATAAACGAAGCTTTAGTTAATTAGCATATTATTGTTTTATTATTGAACTTCTTCTCTGTGATTGAACGATGTATCGCGAAGATACCTTTCGGCATATTTCAGTCCGTGGCTTCCTTCGTTATTGTACGTAGAATACATAGTTGCCTCGAGTAAAGCTGGTTTGAATTTTGGTAAAAAGTATATCCACGCCTTTGTTGATTCGGCTATCTAAAACAAAGAGCAATAAATATTACTCTGTCCGAAATAAATATTTTATGAAATGTTATACCTCTTCGAAATTCTTTCCTGATTTGATCATCGATTCTGGTGCCAATAGAACGTCCTCTTCTGTTCTAACATAAAATGAGGGATGCTCTTCTAATTCGTCTAATTTTGTTAGCATTTTTGTATCGACGTCGTATATCTCGCCGAATATTAGCTTTTTTAATAGAAAGAGTAAGCTTTAAGATTATTTTCAAAAGATACAGATTGGTAAGTTTTTAAAATTTGATACTTACGTTTCCGGTTTCTGGCTTCTTTAACAAAAACGGAATATTATACTTCGTTGCGATAACCAGTGGATACTTTCTAATCGTACGTCCAATTCCCAAAAACTTTGCGTAACCATGCTTTGCATTTTGTATCAATCCGTGATTTGGTTCTCCTCGTTTCAATGTACCATACACGAATACACGATGCAGAGGATTCTTGAACAAGTTTTCGTACATTTTTCTTTTGAATGTCAAAAAAAATCGCCGCCGATATTTTATCTTTCTCAATATATTCAATCCTGCTTATAAAAATAAGCTTTTTACAAATAATATTACATAGAAGACACTTGTTTACTAGCCTTAATTCTAAATAGCTCAACTCTCAATATATCTTTATTTTCAAAGTTAAAATTATATTAATATTCCTTTGAAAAAAGTACTATTTAACCAGATCCTTTAAGAAACTTCAATTAACATGAAAACATTCCATAGAGGATGTCATTGATAATCAGATTTGTATACATACTACATATATACTATACAGTAATCACAAGTATCAAATATGCACATGTAATTCTCTACGACTTTGTAATATCAATAGAATGCTTCATTATTTACAGAGACACTGATTCTCGGGCACTGTCCGAAAACAATGTAAAAACTCCAAAAGTGCATGAAATAAAAAAGTATTGCGTCAACGAGAGCAAAAGCTAGTTTGGTTCGTTAAACACGAACCATTGACTCACTAGATGGTAAGCACGATGCGCGATACGTTACGTATATACAGATATATAGGTATACTTTCTTAGTTTCGACACCAGAGGTCGTTCTAATCCCTGCATGAATTTTTCCTCGTGAGCACCGAATTTTTAATTGATGGAAAGTACAATAGCTACCTCAAGGATTAATGAAGCGGAGTTCATCTTCGACTGGACCAGGTATATATTATACATTTCGAAAATGGCAATATTCGTTAAAATGGCGGCCGCCGTGATGTGCACCAACATTTTCGAAGAGAACCTCTCGAACGTGGCCGAGCGTCGTGAAATTTAGCGCGTTTTGAACAATCTCAGAGCGGATTGAGGAACAACGACAATACTCCAAGGGTCAATAGTTCGTCGGATAAGAACTTAAGATAATTCACGTCATTCTGGAAACTACACAATTTATTGTGTTTTATGTACCAACCGTGTGCGAGTAAGTGTTTCCCTCCATAGAAACGTATTTAACCTTTTAATTTACGCATTTTAACGCATTACCAAACGTTATTATTATCATTTGAATTTATATCGTTAACAGATTTTTATTACGTACAAAATCACAATCTCCATAGTTACGTAATTCGCCGAATTACAAACTATTTAACGTTAAATGAAGAATTTGCTATAGTCATATATAAAGTATTTTACGTAATAAAAAAATTGCTAATTCTTAAGTTGTACTTTACTACGTAAGATTTTACTCTCAGCTGGTACCAATTCCGTGTAATCGTCGCTGTATGATTTTCGCAATGGATGACGACGAATCCGTAACAATTCTTTTAACTGGATCCAATATTCGTTTTTTTCTTTCGTTATATCATTTCCCTGCGAAGATAAGCAATTTTAAATATGCCTTATTTTTAATGCACCTAATAGGTTAACCTTCAGGTTACCTCTAAGCATATGTATAAGAGGCCATGTGTCGAGTCGCCTAAAGTCATATATTCCTGATACTGCAGGCAGCTCACGAGCTTTTTTAACGTCACGTTTGTCAGGCAGTTGACTGGGAAAACAATATGAACATTGTGTCTGCTCAATGAGTCACGTCTAATGCATAAATAGCAATTTCACTTAAAGCCTTAGATGTTGCACTCTATGGCACAAGTACCACATCAGGTCTTGTAATGCTTTACAAAAATTAATAATAATTCTTAGGATTTACAGCTTAGGTTCAGATGTTGCAGTTTTAAGTTTCCTGTTGATATCATGTTTCCTTTAATTGGAGTAGTCTCTAGGGATAAAGGATGATACTCAGGCTCCAGCATAGATTCTGCTATGTCTTCTATAGTCTGAAATGAAAATTCTTTAATATTAATTGGCAGTAAACTTTTATAGTTTATTCATTGAAGATACTGTACGTTTAATCTTAGTGCGTTAGGATCATCTGATTCTTTTGTTTTTGGATTATCCTGTCTGCCAACTGTTTTGGTATTGATTGTTAATAAATGATTTATGGATATCTATGACGTGTGTGTTTCGGAAAACCTTATTTACATGTAGTTTTTCTTTTGACTCTTTGGAAACGCGTCACTCTTTGGGTCGATGTTGTAGATAGATTTCTTTCGTCGATTAGAATCTCCTTGGAGCCACTTGATTCCACGTCCTTTGAAATTCGTTCCAGCATCTCTATCTGGATTCAAATATTTTTTTAAATTAATTTTTCAAAATGGTTACATCTATAACGAATTACTTTTTCTTTGCGTAACATTATCCTGGCGTATTTTCGACGTCTCAACTCGATGACTTCACTGTGTGACAGGTAATGCCTAAACATAATGACAGAAGGGTATTGAATTCTAATAGCTGTCTGTTTATAACCAATCCACTTCCTGTAATATTATTTCAGAATAATGATATGTATACATGACCAGTTCCTGAATGATAGATGTGGCGCCGGCATCATATATCCTGTTTCCGGTCAGGATCAAACTTCGTAGGGATCTGTAATGTTTTGAGATCTAAATTTTTTCTGCTTTGTTTTCAAAGGTAAATAGGTTTGAGATATTTTAAGAAATTCGTATAATAACCTATTAGTATGTAGCATGAGAGCAATGTGTTCAGCGCCACTTTGACTTATATTATTATTAGCTAAGTTTAAAGCAATCAATTTTGGATTATTCGGGGGATCCCTGTGCTCCAATTCTTTAATCATTTTTTTTATTCCTTCATCAGATATTTTACAGGACTTCAGGGATAAATACAGGAGGCTGTGTTGATTGTGACAAAGTCCTTGAATATATTTGAGGTTCATTTTAGCGTAGGGAAGTATTAATTGTACGTACTTGCTCATAGGCGTGCACAACAAATAATAATTTTCTTTAATATTTGGATTTCTGTCCAAATTCAAATCTTTTATGCAACCAATCTCCGTTAGCATTTCGGATATCTGCACTATGCCGTAAGCGTTTATTTGACAATTTGGTAATCTATATTTTTTTGGAGGAGAATCGAGGTAAGTAAAACGCTACTGACAAAAACGGTTTATTATTATATTATGCATACTTGAGCGTTGTGATGGTATTGTAATTTTTCATTGCAAGATTTAGAGAGTCCAAAGTGTAAATCGTTATCTCGCAACCTGCATTAAAGAATAATACAATATTTAGAGAATAAAGTAAATTGATCGAATTTACTTGTACCTTTGCACTCGAGCCTCTGTGGATTTTCCAATTTTTTAGCATTCTCATAAGTCACGTGAAATATCGGTATTACGTCTTCCTCATCGAATCTACTAAAAATATTAATAAATACACTTTTTTTTCAATATTTATATAACATCTTAACCTAAATTTTGGAAATGACATTACGTGTACTTTTTAAATTGATTTTCTTGTTCACTTAAAGAACGAACGGTTCTTGTCGAATGAATCGACTGCATCGAAAGTTTATTATCTGGCGCGTTACCGACAACCTATAAAAATTATTCTGTAATACAATTCACTTGAGCTACTGTTATTTGACTAACTTGAAATTTTGGCAGTGGCGATACATTGGCTTCTCTGCAAATCGCAAGAAATTCACTAACGAAATTCGTATCAGCTGTATGAATTATTTCATTAAGGAATTATGTACTGTCATTGAAGTCTACGTTACTAGAAAAATTTCATTCTCAAAATTTCTCACCAATTTGTGTATTATTGGACTCTTTGGTCGAATGCCTTTTATTCTTTTTCTCAGACATTCTCTTGAAAAGTCTAAAGATCCTGCTACCTCAACACCAAAGAAAACTGTCATCAAATTCTCCTAAGGTTGACATAAATTTCTATGTTTCTAGTAAAAACCCTAAAACCCTCCCCCCCCCCATCGACTTTCTTTTTTTCCAGTCCTTCAAAAGGAACATCACAATGGACTCTACAGTTCTTTTTCCCCCATCTCTCTTACCTATGGCGACAACTAAATTCCATAAAACTCGCCACTCCAAGGACAAACTCGAAGTAATTCGAAGCGACCAAAGAAAACGGAGGGTTGTTACCCCAAAGCTAAACAGTGAAACAACGGCGAGGGTTTGAGACGAGAAAAAGTATTGAACGATTTCTAGTAGCTGAATAGAATAATCGAAGTATACATAATATCTCATGCTAGCTAGTATACCTACCATTTAGGGATGAATTTTAGGGGTGAGAGTTCCTTATGGTACTAAAGGAAACAAAGGGGGTGTAGTTGCGTCAGTGGAAAATTACAGTGGAGCGACGCTTGCAAGAGCCCTATGGTAACAAAGGATCGAGTGGAGGTTGACGCAGGGTTCAATTTAATCTGCCATAAATAAAAATGGATTGTCAAATATAATTCAAAAACATCCACTTATATCGTTACTCGATTCCAATCCCGTATTTTTCCATCATTAATGTATATCTGGAACAGGGTATATGTTTTTTTTTCGTTTCCTCTCTTGCAGAGAATTTTTCGGTTTATGCCATGGGGCACGGCATTCCCGCTTGCCCTACGCTCCTTGGTTATACTTATGTTATAATACGTTGCGACGAACGGCGTTCTCTTCAGTGCAGCCCGGTACTTTGCCCGCGGTGGTTCGTTCCGGGGGTTCTGTTTTCATGCGGTCTCTATTACATTTTGACAGATGAACTAACTCTCCGATGGGAACTATTTACATCAGTGCGTGACGCGTGTTCTATTTATGTTAAGTGACATTCGTTTATTAAACGAACCTTCTTTACGTATTCGTTTATTAAGTGTGAGAAGCAAGCTACGACAGGATTTTTTGGAACTTTCTTCATTCGACTGGATCCATGGTAAGTTATATTTTTAATTCCTTAATATTGAAAAAATATATAATGAAATCTATAACAGTTAGAATTTTTGAGAATGAAGACAGAGATGAAATATAATTTTTTAAATTATATTCATAATTCCTATTACTTTATTGATACACATTAATTATGCTAATCACTGTAGTTACCCTAACGTAAATGAAGCTTGAAACTTTTCTATGTACGAATTTATTAGAATTATATTACTATAGACACTACAATTTATCACATACAGGTCGAGACAAAAGATCTTCGTTCTCAAGTGTGAAACTTTTGTATCCATCGATAGAATTTCTATATCGTGCACAGTTCAATAACCGTAAGATAAAAATATCAGAAGGAGGTGGATCTTACGGGTTTTTACCCCAAAGCCGAAAATCTATTGGAGTATCGGCAGTCAGTTAAGTTTCTGTTATCGTGACATAAATATTTTAGCATTCCATTCGAAGTAGACCAAATTTCAAAAGTACGTATTGGGTCGAATACGCCGACAAACTGTCATTTGACACACGTAGTAGCACGCGCGACCATGGCCAGCAGTACTAGTTATAACTACTTCCAAAAAAAAGGAAATTCTTTCCATAAATAAAATTTGTAGGCAGTAGGAAATCGTCAACGAAAAGAAATGCAAAAAAAGTCGCGGGCATTATGTATAACGGATGCGTACTCTGTTTTTTCAAAAATATCCCCTTGTATCGATTACATTAATGTACGGGCGTTTATCGTGCGTTGAGGGTGGGCCCCTAATGCCAGAGTCTACTCTATGAATTATGCATCTCTGAGGGGTTTCGGGTTTCGACCTCTTGTTCCTGCTTTTTTATCTTTCATCCTCTTCTTCACTCATCTTTTTTTTTCACTCCATCTTCTACCCAACAAAACGATGACTCGTGGTTTGTCCACAGGATATCGTGGCACCCGAATGGCGCGTTGCTAGTTAATATTAATTTTCAGAGATACGTATACGATAAATTGAGACAAATTAGGAGATAATGGACGCACCTTGGGTGTCAATTAATCGACATCTTCCGTTGCTAAGGATGATTCTATATGATTATTCCCCACAATTGAAAGTTTTTTTAGTTCAACATATACATTCGTGTAACGATTTTGTTCGATGCTTTCTTTCTTCTTTCTTTGTTTAAGCCAAGTGTCGAAATTCATACGGTTTCGCATTTATCTCGTGCAGCAATTCAAATTACATGACAGTCGTGGAAAGAAGATAGTTTTATCGCGAGTAGTATAATTTGTCTTCCATTTTCAAAATATTCTTCCAAGCGAGACCGATTGGAATTCTCATTGACAATCGAACGTATTACTACTATTCCCGTAGGTCAGTTAATTGAATAATAATACAGCTAAAAAGCCATAAGTAACGATATTAACGAATATTGATATATTAAAAAAAATATTTGAAAAATTCGTTTTGTTACTTAAAAAAATAGGTCACGCGTAACGTGCAATTCGTATATGTAGATACATGATAAGAAATGGATGAGGTTTCCAAAAAATGAAGGTGTCTGGTTACGACGAATTTTCTGAAAGGATTCCATTCACTCTATTTATAAGGTATGTAGGTACTGTGTACTACTTGATTACGTGACAAGAGATACTTCTCAAATGTCTACTCCGTGCACTAGTAGCCTTTACTTCCGTATCTTACTTAGCCCGAGGAGGACGAAATGGTATATTACATATCCCACGAGTTTCAAACAAGTCTCTTTGGGTATGAGTTTGGCTTCGGTCTAAGAATCTCATCTATACGTTACATCGGGCACATAAGTATACCATCCGTATTAGGTAACCTTAATGGCTCCAGAGTCAGACGCATAAATTACGTAGCGCCATATTTGACGATCATTTTGAGGCGTGGCGCGAAAAGACAATACGAAATTGAACCGTTGAAATAATTTCTCTAATAAGAACGAAGAGTAACTTCGCCGTATACAAATACAAAAAAGTAAGTAAAATAAAAAGAAATATAAATTACTACACCCTGAGACTCAAACGTCGTATCTCTTGGTAATTAAGCTTTTTTTTTTACAAGGAGTTATTTTCGATCCTGGCAGAACGCAGACGGCTGCTTATACCCAGGGTGTGGGAGGGCGTGGACTCGTTAAACAAAAGCCTTGCGAAGGGTATGAACCCGTGTTTATGGTTACGATAATTCAGGCTGCGTTCTTGCTATTTTTTCCTATGACTATCTCCAAAAAAATGCCACTGACTATAGTATGGCACTTTGTGCTAACTGAATGCTGCACGTCTTTCCTTTGTGCTGCTCCACCTTGTGCTGTCTTGTTTGTGTCATCGTTCTCTGCGTCCATCGCCCTTTCTACGCTTCCACAAGTCGCACGCAACGCATTCTAATAACGCGAGGGAGTCGGGAAACTCGTTAAATAATGCTTGAACACGCATGGGACTCTGGGACGCACCTTGGAGCGTCGTGACGCTTGAGGACGATAGGTTTATTGATACCGAACAAACCTTATCTACAAAAAGAAAATATCTGACGAATATATTTTTTTTTTCAATTAATTAAATTTGTAGAAGCCATCTTCTCGTCAGTTTGTCAGATTATCAGATAAGAGAAAGGGTGAAGATGGATATTAAATTTTTATTTATTATGGCAGTCTCGACAGGATTCGACAAGCTTATCAAAGAAATCGAGACGTGAGTGTGTTAACGAGTTCACATGACCTCATGCATATGCATACTAAATGCTAACGAGCTTATCGCCATCTTCAGGAAGTACATACAATCGCCTGATTAAACTATGCATATAAGGGAACTCGAAAAATTGCACGTCCGGTATAGCACGTATAAGTCTATACTTTAACTGTAATAAAATACCGTGATAAGAATGCAATTTCAAAACTCCTCCTGACGCAGAAACTTAGTCTAGAATCAAATGCGAAATTATATTCGATTTATCACTTTTTTTTCCTACATTCCCATGTCCCATAACGTACTCTAGCATATTTGAACGATTATTATACATATGTATAGCATCCAATTTATATTGATGATGTATCGAACCTCCGATGACACAGCGACTAGCTATGCCGCTCGTTCTCTCTCTCTCTTGCATCAAGAGAGACAGAGAGAGAAAGCTAGTGCTCGAGCAAAGATGGTCTAACAGAGGAAAAAAATGAAAAGAAAAAATAAGTAAAAGACCAGCGCACACCCACGGCATGTAAAACGTGACTCTGTCTGCGATGCCAGAGGAGCAATCTTTTCCGGTGAGCGTTTTGCGATTATGAAAATTTACTTGAGGATGGCGAAATTCTTCGTTGATTCAAGCCTTTCTCCCTGGATTCCTTCTGGCATAGGAAAATTGTTGGTTGAATAAAAAAAATCATCAGTCTCAATAACCATCTATGGATACGTAGGAAGTGAAAGGCAGAACAAAGACAAGTAGACCCTTAACTCGTCGTTAATACTTCTAATTGCTTTACTACGTTTACAATCGTCGTACACTGGACGGAGCAACCGTTGCTTGGTGGCTTATTGGTATGACTGTATCGGGTATATCCATCGGCATCCAGTGGTCGTTGCTATAAGTTGTAAATATTCCGTCAGACGGAAATTATTCTCTTGACAACGTTTTCTATTGCTGCTACCATACGTCAATGTTTCCTGATACTATTACAATAGCGATTTACTGACTTTCCTATCGCTTTGTTGTTATCGCTTTTAAATTCCATAGAAATATCGCGTAACACTGCTATATATATATACAATTGGTAAAATGTGTCATGGATTAGATGCGGATGTGGATTCAGTTTCATCCGGGTGATTGTTCGGCATTGAGCAAATCTTATAAAGTGTCTTGACACGTTTTCATTGCTGTGAATATTTTTATTTCATTTACCATAAAAATTTGTGTGTACTGTCATGTAAAGTGCTTTAGAGTCAATGGAACGAGTTAATTTTATTTTTGGAATCGTTCGAATCCTCTGCTTTAGTAATGTCGTAAAATGGACCGTGCTTCTTGGGTGGAGGCCGAGGGCTTGGATCGTTGGTCTCTTCTCCTTTGGCAGATTTAAAGCGATCCTTGAATACGAGAGATCCCGATAAATCACATCCGATAAAATCGCCGCTCGCTACGCGAAGGCACTAAATGGGTGGTTGATATAAGAAAAAAGGGGAAAAAAGAAAGTGCATCTCCTGGAAAGGAGAAGTGAGTGCAGAATGCTATAGGGGCACCTGCCTGCCTCGCAGCTGCCAGCCAGATGGTGTTCATGCTCGTTTCGCTATTGCGCAATGAGTAATGTATATATATTTATTTGTTGTAATCTTTAAGAAAAAGATACATTAAAATATACATTCTAGAAATACGTATGAATATCAGTATACCGTATCTATAAACCTTTGAGAGACAATTGTTTTTCTTATTCTGAGAACATGATAAGACCTTAAGTAGATCAGTACCAAATTAGCATAATCAAGTTTTAAGTCCAGCTGCACCTACGAATCTATGTCCCTTCCACCATTTTCTTTATATTTGAAAATTAAAAAGCTTTTCGAAAACTTTTCTTGGAACTGCTGTATTCTAGGAATACTAGGAGGAACGTGGCAAGAGATTCCTTGAAAAAATAAAAAGGACCTCACAGTCTTTAACAGCTTGACTCACATTAGGTTCACGAAGGTCTTAACTGTGGGTTAGAAAATTTCGAATAAATCCGTTAAAAATATATTTGTCCGTTCCCATCGTCTTTAATCGTACAATTTATTATTCCCTGTACTCGTTGCATAATATAAGATCCAAGATAAGTTAACACTGTAATGTACAGACAATGAGTCTGCCATGTATTATGGGTAGGCGTGGCAGCCCATAACAATGATGAAAAAAGTACAAAACAAAGGAGACGCAGCTGTCAGTCAGTACGCACGTCCATCCGTTTGTTCATCGCGTCAGTCAGTCATCCAACCAGCCACTCAGCCACCCTACTCATACTGTTACTAGCACGTGCTTATCAATGTATTTCAGACTCCTACGATCTTTTGATTTCAAACTTGCTAGATTTATTATGGATGAGGATGCTTTTACATGTATATGCGTATCTACTTATGCAAAACCATGAACTGCTGAGAGATAGAGGAGGAATCGTATGTCCGTTAAAAGGCAAAGAAAATGCAAAGCCAAAGAAGGATGACGCTGTGAACACGTTGCGAATATTAATGGCCGTCTATAAGGAGATTTTCGTGTCGGGAATGTTCAAGGCTTCATTAAATCTGATAAAAATTTAGTCAGTAGAATTAATCGTCATTGAATATCGCGTAGAATTGTACTGTAAGCCTGTTTTTTCATTCCTTTACTTTTTTACTAGAGATTTTAGCGATTACTATCTACAGATTTTTTGTCTGACAATGACTAATTATTTGAATACGGAAATTTTTCGTGACTTTCTTTTTTCCTTTTATACTTCCGTCACGTTCTTCCGGTATAGTTCTTTGGCTTTCGTAGGACTATCTAAAGTATGACAGTACACATACAAAAGATTACTCCAGAATCCTAAGTAAACTTTCAGGCGTGTCACTACGTTGAGGAGAAAATAATAAAAAAGTTTATTGGAGTCATTGAATCTCATGAGCATCTTTTACGGATATTTTCACGTCATTATAACTTTTGTCTCAATAATAATTGTATGTGATTAAAAAATCGATCGATCAAAATCAGTAGTAGTCGATGCTGATATTCACTCATGACTTGAGATCCCAGTAAAAAATATTTACCCACAAAATTGATAAACAGTAAAGACAAGTAGTTTCATTTAGACACTAGATTGCCGGAGCGAGTCAATTTGACTCATTTACGATTTTATTGCTATATATAAAATCTGCGGAAAATGTAT
>JARPRG010000259.1:2501-23351 GCA_031001745.1 Hartigia nigra
AAATTGCCATTACTCATGGAGATTGTCCACATATACGCCATCCTGACAATAATATGTAAAATATTGTTATCACGGAATATAAGCTAAGCAACTGTGTTTTTTCATAAAAACAAAATATGAAAATGTTAAACTAATAAAAATGGGTATCTTTCAGATCTTTGAAGATTTTTATTTTTACTAAACTTTAGGTATATAATAATTTGAGGTAAGTTACGCTTTTATTTTATAGTATACAATATACATAGTTAGTCAGTACAAACGCACCAGCTGAAGTTGATTCATAGATAGATAGAGATGCATGGTGCACAGACAGTTAGTTATTGAAATATTTCAATAACCTAACTTAATTCGATCAATTTATTGCTATGCAAATTTTCAATGTGTAATATTATGAATCGGTTACCGTGAGCTTTGCCTATCTGTCATTTTTTGACGATGCTACACGAGGCTTTAGCTGGTGCGTTTGTACTAACTATGTATATATAATACTATTATACATGTGATGTTCCAACGATTTCTTGTCATCTTATAATATAATAATGGCCACCCATGTTTCACGGATGAAAAATGAAGAATGTAAAGCCCAGAAACGGACACGAGGTATAATGAAAATTGTACCATCAAACTGTTTTCTGACAGTATTCAGGCTAACTCTTCTTCGATGGGGTTCCGAATCGGGAGACAGAAAAAATGAAATAATCTTCATACTAAATAGAGTAGGAGGAAGCTTCACCAAAATTACTAAATTAATGTGACAGACGAAAAACTATCGGAAATGAAATCCACAGATGGATCAGATTTATTTTAGAAAAAAAAAAGTACAAATGAATAACATAAAGAAAGAAATTAAGTGATAGATCGCGATGGTACAGAAGGCAAAACTAGACAATACCAAATGGTACCTGAAAAAGTACTCTAAACGATATTACTTCAACGTTTCCGCAGAAATAATGCCAAAACATTAAATAATACCAAATGATATGGATACGATACGATAATGACTCACATATTCGTGCCTCAGGTACAAGATTTCGCGAGGTGTGGACTGAATAATTTGATGCAAAAGTAGGAAAGAAAAAAGAAAGGGAGACCGATCTTCTGTTTGCCACCGTAATAGCACTCCTCAGAGGCATAACGATTGAGAATGCATTGGGTAATGCGTAAGAATGCGACGAACAGGCAAACTCGATAGATCTCATAATTAGAAAAGTAACCAAACAAAAGCTCGAGCGCAGAGGAATGCACAATCCTGAATCATAGATCCATCAAGCGGCTAACGATACGATAAACGATAGAAAACTAAACAATAACGTAACACGTTTATCCCTGTGCTAGGCTATGCCGTGGGTGACGCTACAAATTTCCAAAATCGAGAACCTTCCGAAGAGACGCGCTCTAATACACTCGTTAACCCAATCGCATTCGGGGATAGATCTACTTCCGAGCCGAGCGCTAGCGATCTTCAAATGTTTTGTCGAATCCGATGAAACAGATTTTAGCATCTTCTTCTGTTGTGACGATTGCGGTGCTGTTTACAGTAGGCTGGAATCTTATTCACCGCCACTCTGCAACTGTCACTGCAATACTCTGATGCCCTTCGAATCGTGAAGACACTCGGCGATTCTTCCAAGTAGTTTAGCCGCCAGCATCTTTTTTCCTTCCATCTTTCACCTTTTTTCAGCGCTCTCTCAGGCCCCGCCGCAATATAAATTTTTATTTAATCCTTTCGAATCTCCTTAAAAAAATCAAAACAAAAAGAAACACTCCCGTGAGGGAAATCAATACAAATTCAGAATCGCAATTCAGTCCAACGCCACGCAAAACGCTCGGTAACTCATTGGGCCCTACGACGTAGCCAAAATGCTTTTACTTGTGTGACATGGATCAAAATGCCACGTCACAACACATACACTCTGTCAAAAAGTTCCCGGACAAGGCCCACAGCTGATCCCAAACTTTTTTGCGCCATTCTTTCTCGGGCAGCATCGACTAAACCATGTTAATGATTTGTCTACAGAATAACTTATGTCTCCCACCTCCCCCCGCCGCCCTGTCCATTTCTCAATACTCTTTGCACGTGCCACAAGTATTATTTCGTACTCCGCACCGACAATAAAGTTCTTTATGTGCCTATGAAATACTACGAAGTTTCGTCGAAAAACCTCAATATAAAATGCAAAATTTGTATACGTTTATTTCAATAGTATCTAGTTAAACTTACAATACAACATATAGATAAGTATCTTTTGTTATTTCACTGTATTGCGTTGAATGTTAAAGACCACGTTTGTAAATGTTTTTTTTTTATTTTTCAAAGAAAATGGTTCGTGGATCTACTTTGAGCGTAGAAAAATGTGGATCGATTATTGTGCCTCACAACGGTGGCCTCACTCTACGTTATATTGCAAAAAAAAATAAAAAATACTGCGGTTGGCTGCCGAAGATGCTTTCATTCCCTTCTGGAGAGCAGGCTCCAATAAGGACAAAGCGAACAGTGGAAGACCTCAGGTCATTTCCAAAGCAGAGGATCGGTCATTAGTAATAATGTCTAAAATGAATAGAAAGCTTACTGCATGAGAAATCCAAGGGCGTTACTACTAATTACTGTCAAAGATCGCTTACAGAGAGCCAGCCTTTGGGACAGTTTCCACTAAGAAACCAGTTTTACGAAATAGGAAGAGGAGACTTCAATGAGCTCAAATACTGAATCATTGACGATCGAAAACAGATTTTATGGGCTGACATTTTACTTTCATTATTTTTTCAATTTAAACCTTTGCCGGAAATTTTTCGACGACAGTGTAAATTTATTCTTTACTGATATAATGATGGTATACAACAACAGTATTTGTAATATTTTGTATCCTACATCTGAATAATTATAATAATCACAATAATAGCAAAATATTCTATGTAATGCTGCGCCAAATATTAGGCAGATTTATTACTTATAGATTTACGACATACATATTTGAGGAAGAATAGTAAAAAAAAAAGAGCAAGAACATATTAAATTTCCAAGTTAAAGGGACTCCGGACCTCTCGTTACCATGCGAGTAAATGCAAATGAAAATGATAAAAAACAGGATTTTTACAAAGATTCATTTCCAAAGCAAAGTTCAGCGTATATTCTGCAAAGATAACAATCATTTTAATAGAACTTTCGTAATAATTAACTAAAAACTGAAAGAATAATCCGACTCCAAAATTTCGATTCGAATTTGAAAAGTGCTAAAAATTTCGGATCAGATTACTCTTTAAATTTTGAGTTAATTGTTGTGAAAATGGTATCTAAACGATTGTTAACCTCACAAAATATGTGCTGAATTCCGCTTTGGAAAAGAATCTCTGTCAAAATCGAGTTATTTACGAGTTTCGTTGACATTTTACACGCAAGGTAAATAAGAGGTCCGGAATCCTCCCAGTATTATTTTTCATAATTTTTATAAGATTTACATTTTCATGATTTTTTTTACTACAGTATACTGAAGCACCTAAAGTAAATGTCAACAAGTATCTTTCTTCTTGTATTGGTGATAAAGTATAAAAATAGGAGCAAATTATTTCAACCAATAATAAAAGTGCAAATATGCTTCTTGGTATATGAATGACTACGTTTACACGGCGATTTTATTCCAGTTTAGTTAGTACTGATCTAAAGGAATAGACAAACCACAGACATTTGTACTTTTAAGGAATATTTGGGATTGATTGATTTTTTTAGATCAGTAGTTGAATCAGAATAAAATTTCCGTCTAAAAGTGGTCACTGACTATAAATATTATTGACACTTGTTCAAGATGTATGAAACCTCAAGTCAAAACCTTTATGTCAGATGAAAAACTTACAACTGAAAGGAAATATTTAAGCTGTCATCTCACACAATAATGTAAAAAAAATAGGAATAAGCACCAATTAAGAACATGACGATCAATGTTACCTACGACTCGATCATGAATTTTAATTTTTATAAAAATACAAGAAGGGAATAAGTGTGTTAATCCCTTGCCTTCTCTTAATTCCAGTACGCAAGTGGTTGACTGCTATTCACTTTTCGTACTTTCACAAAAATAAAAGTTCATAAACATCCTTTTGATGCTGTGATGAAACAGGGACGTATACCTGTTACTCAGTATCATTTTAGATTTTTATATTAAAGAAAAAAAAAAAAAAACTTATTTTACATTGTAAAATAAAGCTAAGTCAACAGTAAAGAAGTAAAGTGGATATTTGGAATGACTCTTCAACAAAATAATACCCACATATATGAATGTATCCATAAGGAAAGGGAAAGAAAAATATGTAGATATTTCACATAGTCTCAAGCTATCAGAAATGAAGAATAAAGAAGAAATAAGAATACTGAAGAAAGATTAAAGAAACATCTGTTAGATAATATTTTTAAAAGTTGGATAGACTGAGATTTATTATAAAACAATTACTGATTATTTCTTTTTTTTTTTAGTTAAAATAAATCTATAGTAATAGACATCAAACCTAAATTGTACATGATATTATAGTGGAAAGTGAGAATAGATAGTAGTGTTACGATATAAACATGTGGCTTTCTGATTAAATATCTATGAGAATTTGATGAATTATGTACTAAAACTTTAAAATTAATTTTTCACAACTTACATTCTTTTAACCTTATATTGAATATAAGTCACACTGTAGGTCCAAATTTGATCCATGAGGACCCTTTTTTTGTAAAAGCATCCTGTGTGGTTTTAATTTGTCCGGATTTTGACGAAACTCATAGTTTTGAAGTTTTGACTTTCCTTAAAAAATTACCATAAATAATTTTTTTTTCGAAAAAAACTATAAACTAAAGCCTGTACCTTTCATATAAAATTAAATATCAAAAATATTTTTAAAAACTGAGATCATAGATTTAGAAAGATAATGAGTCCTCTTGGATCCAGTTTGGGCCTATGGTATAACCTGTACTCTACATAAGGTTCAAGAAAATGTAATCCCTTGACTGAATAGTAATAAAAAGAACATTTGAAAAAATAAGAATCTCATGTTCAGTATACTCTTTTAAATACTCGTGATTCTTTACATTTTCTGTTGACAAACATGCAAGAAAATTTATAATTTGTGGTTTGAAAATTTGGTGGGTGGGTCCTCTTACAGAAATGTGAATACATAATTCTTTTTGTTATTGACCTAAATAATTCTCGAGGTCTCATACTCCGCCAGACAGATCATATTTGTTTTAGCTGCCAGACAATTGAAGGGCTACATTGATCATCCTGTGTTTACAATCATTTTTTAAATAAATGATATGTAAAAAATAACAATCTATGTGACTTTAACCTGTTAATTTATACATATATAGGATATATTCAGGAGTATTGAACTAAAGTTTATCTATTGCAATACTCCTGAATAGTTCTCTGTATTATTCTACACTACTCTGTTATCCACATAAATGATTAATACGCAAATAAATTTAGTAATCATATTACATGTTGCTCGACAATATTGCTTAATAAACAACGAACTTGTATAGTAATTTTATAAACAGTCAAAGTCACTTTATTGCTGGATGTTACAGACTGCACAAATCTTACACATAACTCACCAGGATTTGGAGTAAGCATGGCTTCCATATCACGCAATATCTTTTCAGTCCATGACTTTGTCGTATTTGCACGCTCAGCTAAGTGCTCAAAGTGTGCATCAAGTTCTGTCTTCTCTGATGTCCCAAGAGTTTCCTCTGTAAGCTAGTAACCAAATAATATAATGTTAGAATTGTGTCAATTACAACAGAATTGTTGCAATATTAATATTCATTCAGTTATTGACAAAATCTGTTTTATAATTATTACGATAATAGCAAACTGTTGGACACCATCTGAAACATTTTATATTTTATTATAAACCAAAAATAGAGTTAGAAATCCTTAATTTTATATGTTAGTGCAAATTCACATTAGTGTGAGAACAAAGGATTACCTGTATAATACAAAATATTCAGATTTATTTTAGAAATATTGCTAAGTCGTAACAAGAAGGTAGATATGTTTGAGCCATATTTCTAAAACATATCTGAATATTTTATGTTGTAGAGGTATATATTTAAACGAATTGTTTTAAATTATCTACAAGGATTTTCAATACATTAAATAAGATACATTTTTAAATTTACTGCTATTATTACAATCATGGTTATCCCCTTCAATCGCATGTGGGCAAATAAAGATATGATAATACTGGTAGTATTAACAGTAAATTTTTAAACATACACATAATAATATCATGAAAACCAAACATTGGTACCTAAGGTTATAACACAAAACTGTTTTTCTAAAATTGTAATAAGTACACTAAATATATGAGTTGCTACAAGAAGTAAATAGATAAAGTCAGTAGTTTTTATAAATAAATAGCTCGTTGGTTTTTATCAACAAATATATAAAAAAAAATTTAATAATATAAAGTTAATTAAATAACATACTGCAATCTACTGTACATTATATAGGGGTATTCTAGACGTTAAAATATATTAGTACTATAGTTTCTCTGAAAAGTGATGTCTTCAATCTCACGAAAGTTGAATCCAAATCATTGCTAAAATATTTTTGTTTATGTATGTTGGTTATGTACTGTCATTGAAACATACAATTTTGCAATCTCAAATACATTATTTTATGTAAAAATAAAATATTCAAACGGTTAATACGATGTAACTAAGAAATTTATAAATATTAAAACTGACAATGAATTTAATAGTATATGAAAATATTAGCTTTTATACGCTTTTGGTATTCCTCAGAATGTCAGGACCTGACAGTTTTCTGTATATTATCTTATAGCTTAGTACAATGAAATTCATATCTAAATTCCTTGTCCCCTTACCTGCACAACCCTACTTAAGGCTGCTCCTGCATCCTTTACGAGTTTCTTAACGTTAAAATCCATTTATTGTGCCGTGTTTAATAACGATATTAATGAAACTTCACTGGTTTTATACGTACTATCGAATCGATTAGGACTAAACACAAAAATCCGTAAAATTTCCGTCACCGTAAGTATACGGATGAATCTATCATAGGCTTGGTTTCCACTGCGCAGAGTTTAAGCAAAGTTAAGCTGCCTCATTGATCAATTCTATTCAACCCTTGTACGTGATTGGTTAACTCTGTTTCAACTCTGCAAGGTGGAAACTAAGTCAATTATGGCTTTAGGATGACTAGAATGTGTTGAAATAAGCATAGAAATAATGCATAATAGAAATTCAGTAGAGTTGACATTTTTTATGTGCGAATAATGGGCCTTGCACACCAAAGGCAGCAAGCAGTGAAGCAGTAACCAATGAATAATGAAGATCGAGCTCGTGACGTCACAAATCAGTTCCAAAGCATCTTTCCCATTGGTTGCTTCCTGCTGCTCGTTGTCCGCTGCATTTGGTGTGCAAGAGCCTAAAGTCAATAGCGGACCAACACGGACGATCAATCGGTACTGCTATCTATTTACTGTGCAGTCTATGAGTAAAACACGCGGTTAAAATTAAAATTGAACAGCAGAAACGATTCCGACGCGAGGTACATCGCCGCCAAGCTCTCCTAAGCATATTTTGTGAAAATATGATCTTTTAAACTCTTTACTATTAATTTCCTTTTCTTCACATTTTATTTTAGTCTTTGTACTGTTTCGGTGTCTTATTGATAATATATACAGCAGTAACTAGTGATCCAATTAAACAGTAATTTGCTGACTTTAATTTGGATAAAGAACAAGGACTATTTTGGAGTGATATCCTAGAATCTCACTGACTTTGGAGCTTGAAGCCGATACACGAGGATTGAGTTGCCTATCCCGGAAAATCTTGAGAATTCTCATGCTTATTAAGAAATCATCGGGCATTGTTACGATCCGACTCGATGATCGTAGATCAACGAATTTATATTGTTTGTGGGTTCCAGGAAGTATTGGTGAGTTTCTTTAGTAAAGAAACTGTCGTTCAGGTTGTGCAAAGAGTATATATATTTCACGAGATAGAGGTGTCGTGTACAGTGTCCAGAAGGTTTGTCTTTTATATATTAATAGAAGTGGTGTAACGTAGGGTTTGAAAAGCGGGAAAACCTAGTTTTGGAGTAACGGAACTCCAAAATGGAAATTGGCAAAGGTATTGGTTTTTAAGGGTTTTACGAATAAACGGTACACGGAAGGTGACAGCATCCAACTTCAGCTAAGTCGTGTCGTATCGTTTCCTGTCTCTTGTCCACGTCCCCTTTTCCGTCGCCTCCTTCTTTTCCTCTATCAGTTATAATCTTAGTTTCCATGGACTGAGTTGGTTTTTGTCCTGTCCTGTTTGAATATATATTTACACTGTATCTCTGAGCATTCATAATATTAGCGACGTTAGTTTGCCTCAATTATAATATATCTCTGTCACCCTGAAGCGAAATCCTGTTGGGCAGCTATACCTTATATACAGGGTTATTCAGTAGAAACGCACCGCCTGAAGTTAGCTCGTCCATTTGAATTCTATGGTAGAACCATGTTCAGGTGGTGCGTTTCAACTGAATAACCGTGTATAAGCAATCCATAATTATATAAAGTGAAGAAACAATTAGAAAATATAAAGAGGTGTTGGAAGATTATGTAAAAAAATTAGATTTCAGAAATTATGGAGAGGAACACCTGGGCTCTTTAGACCTCCATTTTCATTACCTAAATACAAAAAACAACGGAGAGAAACACCTAGACACTCTAGACTACATCGCCCGACACCTAGATTCAAGAAACTACGGAGTGGAAGACCTAGACACCCTAGACTTCCACTAGACTCAAGAAACTATGGAGAGAAAGACTTGGACACCTTAGACTTCCATGCCCGATCAGATATTTGGTTTCAAACACAGGTATTAAGAGTTGGCTCGGGTAAAGAGATTCGGCGGGCCGTGCCCTGTCCAGCCTGTACTTGGCGCGAGACTTGACCGAGTCTCTTGATATTCACAAACTATCGGAACACGACTTGAACTCTATACAATATCGAGACAGATCTAACATGAGTGAAGCAAACTCTATGCAAAATATACAAGTTGAATGATACTATACATGTTCCGTCAGCTGGTGCTAACGAGCTCATAATAGCCTTATGCTAGAGACATGATTCCGTGAGGCGGGCACACGATAAAAGATAAGACCGCGCCTCTAGTTTGTCATCATTTTAAAAATCCTCGAACCTAAAACTGATCGAGACTGCGTAAGACGACGTGTTACAAAACAATCATGACTTTCGGTCTATCTCGCGACACAATAACTTGGCCAAAACTAAAAGCTTCACTTATTACCTTTCTAGTCTGTCCAAATATCCTCGGCATCCCAGTTTCCTGGATATCGGCTTCCGCAAGCGGTTACGGTAAGATACGATACACTACATAAAATTCCAAACGAAAAGAAGCTATACAAAATTTAAAAATGTGACGCTATAAAAACGAAGATAGGGATCCTTCCCTAGAGGCGCTCCGTAATACATCCTTTAGCCCAATGAGATTTGCGGTTACATGGATTCCGTTAGAGCGCTCGTGATCTTCATTCGTTTCGACAATCCTGGTGAAGTAGATGCCGGTATTTTTTCCTGATATGGTGGCTACAGTGCTGTTTTCAGGAGGTAGGAATCTCATTTACCTTTAACTCCCTCGCTGAATGAATCCGAGCCGTCACTGCAACCCCTGATGCCCTCTAGATCGTAAAGACGCTCGCTGATCCTCCAGCATAGTTAACTTCGGTGTGCGCTCCGGTCCTAATGCCGCTTCTCCTTGCTGCGCTCCGCCAAGCCCGTAGCTCGCTTTCTCAAGCTCCGTAGCAATAAAATTTTGACGGAGCCGCTTAAAGATGCCAAAACACAAAAACAAACGGTCCCACGAGGGAAATGGATACAAATTTATAAAGTAATACAGTCAAACGCTGTGGAAATCTCCTTCTAGCGCCCAGGGCCCCACGATGCAACCAAAACGACGATATCTGCCCACTTTTGTGGCGTGCATCGAAATGCCACGTCACAACATATAATAATTGAGGACATCTTTAAATCATACTATGCATTACACACTCTCTTGCACTTACGAATTACACCAGTACAATATGGCAGATATGCGAAAAAAGAAAGAGAGAGACCAAGAAATAAATGAGCAATAGGGACGCGAACGAAATCGGTGAATGGAATACCTAGAAATGAGTTCGACCAATGGTATTTCGCACGATGTACCTTGGTACCATGTACTCTAAGACTCCCTGGAAATTACCTTCCAGATCTAAAGGTCGTAGTTCAAATGGTATCTCGCTCTCTTATGTTAAAGATAGCCTTCCGATCTTGGTGCCAGTGTTTGCGGTGTTCTATAATGCTTCTATTGACGCTTGTAAATATCCCAATATGTGGAAAAAGTCCTATGTAATACCGTTGAGTAAAGTCGCTACTCCGCAATCCCCTTCCGACACAAAACCTATCTCAAATTTCTCGCATCTGGTTAAAGTCTTTGATTCGATGATGACCAAACAGATAGTGAGCTACCTCCATTGTCTCCACTTCAATCGGGTTGTCTAAAGTATCATAGCACCCACACAGCTTTATTAAAAGTGGTTGAAGATAGCCGTAGAACGCGTGACGAAGGAATGATTACATTGCTGGTGTTGTTCGACTTTAATAAAGCGTTCGACACTTTAAATCGTACAATTCCATTGAAGGACCTCAGCCGACTGGCCTTCTCTGATAGAGTCATGCGCTGGGTCGACTCTTTCCTAACTGACCGTGCTCAAGCTGTAGTGGATAAAGATGGAAGAATATCTGACTTTCTCCCCGACACTTCAGGAGTACCTCAAAGTTCTTCGCCGGATACTACTTTGTTCCTAACGTTCATCAACACCGTGCTTCAGGGGCTACGGTACTCTGGCAATACATCCATGCTTTTCGCCAGCGACCTTCAGATTTACTTGTACTGTTGCCCAGAGGAGCTTGCGCGTACTATCAAGAGGTTGAATGCTGACGCCATTGCGGTTGCGGCATAATTACATAGGAACGGTATGTCACTTAATGCGGGAAAAACTCTGCTCTTGGGGAGCAATCAAAACTTGCGAAAAATTACCCTGATTGGTGTAGAGAACATAAACATCTATGGGACTATGGTCCCTTTCATAAACGTGGTTCGGAATCTTGTCGTACGCACAGCGCATGATTTGGCGTGCAACGAATGAGTGGCGCAGGTCTCGCAGAAAGTGTATGATGCGCTATATACACTACAATTTCGTTGTGAGCTACTCCCATGCGAAATTAAGAAGTTGCTTATAAACGCTTTTGTCGTCCCTCGCTTAAACTATGCATGTGCGTTGTTCACGGATGTGTCAGCACCTCGATGGGAAATTGCAACGGCTGTTGAATAGTGAAGTCAGGTATATATTTAGCTTAAAGCCAGGCATGCATATTACACCCTACAGGCGAAAGCTCAATTGGCTAACAGTATCTGCACGTAGGCATTATTTTACATTTGTCTTGGTTTACCAAATCTTAAAAATGGGTTGTTCGGCATATATTAGGAAATGGTCTGTTCGGTCAAACAGCGCTATGCGCCATTCTGCTCGCATCATGGTATCCTCGTTCGTTAGACCGATGTTTTGTACTGAGACATACGGAAAATCGTTTCTCCTGATAGCGCTAAGACTCTGAGACTCCTTCCCTGACGACATTAAGAATGCCTCAAGTTCAATTGCGTTAAAGTTTAAGTTGCACGAGCACTTATTTGAGCGTGACCTACCCTGAACAAATCGCTGTTCGCACGTAGTACCTGTATTTCCTTATTTTTGTGTATCCTCAGTTTACTCTTAGTTATTAAGGATAGTTGTATATGTAGTTCTAGCGTATCTATTATTAACTATTGTAAAGCAATTTTGTTATCTCAGTTAAGGAGAGACTGACGTGCTCTCTTTTGCGAAATTACTCTCTAAGAAAGAGATGTAAAAAGTCCCTCTTACAGTATTTTTTGCAAGCCATACGGCTCTGATGAGTCTTGGCAAATATAACACTTTGAATCAATCATTCAATCCCATTCTCTATTTTTCAGCCGGCTCGTCCGCTGATAAGTGATTCATTCTAATTAATTATAAGAATTCGTACATCTCTCGTAAATCGAAATCACGTAAGTTGACAATCACACATACCACTCTTCAAAATCATTGATCTTTTCTAGTTATATTGTTTTCTTATATTTGGGGTTATATAATTTTAATTGTATTAGAAATTAGTTACTCACTATACTAAGTCAAATCATATATCATTCTTATAATTTGAAACCCTAAGTCGTCTCCATATAATTTTCAAGTCTCCCAAGCTATCTTCACATCACTCAACAAAAGTAAGGGTAATTCATTCCATGCAAGTCAATCTATCTGTTCTATTATCTCCATTCATCTGTTGAGATCCTCATCTTATCTATCGATCAAGAAACATAGACGCAAGTAAGCGTGCTTTAGCACCTCAAAGCGGTAAGAACCCAATACCTTTTATGTGATCTCTGATGCCTAGATCTATGCGCTCTCTCTAATTCACCGAAATATGGTTGCTCTTACATAGGACATAACAGGTAAACGATGGATAAAATCACTTGGTATCAGGAACAATGATCTAGAACACTTAGGCGTACGAAAGATTTGTCAAGACTATTTTTGAAATTTTTCAGCCGTTACGATTTGCCGCGAGACACCACTGAATATTATCGACGTTATTGTCGATGTCAGTTGGGGTTCAACATCAATGATTTGCCACATTAAACAAAATTTACATACAGTCAAATATTTTAACAATTGTCGATTTAAAGAAAATAATTACCGAGCAGGAGTAAACGGATCAAGAAGGTTAGAGGATTATAGAATAAATCCTGTGAAGATTATTATACCGATTTATATTCAAAATTATTGCACCATCTGGTGATTCTACCATAAGAATCAAATGAGCAGGATAACTTCAGTTAGTTCAATACTCCAGAATAACACTATATAGGTGACACACATTAAAAATGTCTTAAAATATTATTTAATATGCATAAATTTGTATACAAATTAAAGCTTAAAATACAGTAGAATAGTAATATCTTATGGAATTTTTCTTTAGTCTTGTTAATACAATTTCAGTTATACCGTATCATTGTTATACTGTTTCTTCTGTGATGCATAAGCAGTTAAAAGAGAACTCAGCACATCTGGCTGATTTTTGCAATTTTCCATAATGAATTTCTCAGGCTCTGAGTACTTTTCACGCCAAATATCGTAATATTGTTTATTAGACATTTCGGTAATTTCTGTTAAATTGAATTCTGTTTTTAACACGTTTTTCCATACCTGGAATAATAATAAAAATCACTTATTTAGAATTTATTGTATAAAGTAAATGATAAGGTATAGGTTAAACCATAGAATCATAATTTATAGAATTTTAAAATAGTTCTATGTACTGTGACTTTAAAAATTACATCACAAATTCTGATTTGGGATAACTATCGCATTTAGTTATCGGGACGTATCACCATTCCTTGCAGAAATATAATGATAGGTACCGGCCAAAAACTCCAGGGTCCCATTAAAATATCTACAAGAATTAGGCTAGTTTTGATGTTAAAAATATTTCATGCGTATCGTATTGGGCTACAACGTCGAGGAATCTCTGTATTACTGGATGGAAGTTGCACCATGTTATTTCAGGAAGCGTGGAGGATAATCAAAATTCGAAAAAGTTTTAACTGATTGCATGGAAGATTATAACGGAGTTGAAATTATGTAGGAAGAAACGCTTGATTTTCAAGAGGCTTCCAAATAGTATAAAAGTAGCGCCATTGCAGACACTGATAAAAGTATAGTCCCGAAAAAACGGTTATTGTGTATAAAGGAGGTTTGCCTGTTTCATATAGTATATGGTAATTTTTTCTTTTTGCGAAAGAACAGTATTCTGCCATTTTCAAAAATATTTGCTACACGACATATCACCATTGATCAAAGACGAAGAGCAGATACATATACAATTTTTAATTTTCACACTGTATAGTGTTTTAATATTGCTATAAAAAGTGGAAAAAATATTTTCAACTGGCTTTATTAAAAAATTATGGTAATCATTTTTAAAGTGAAATAAATCAAAGTTTCACAAAAATTTCATTTATTTTTACCGTTCAGAGACTGAAATATATGACGTAAAACTAACACGTCAAGTATATCTGCATTGTGCAATTTACGTTATTTTCACTGCGTATATCTCAGAAACGGAACGTTCAATATCCCTCAAATTTTGGAATTATTTGTATTAAGTATTCATTTAAACAATCAAAAAAAAATGAAAGCCTTAAATTGGATTTCAATTAATAGGCAAACCTCCTTAACTGCTTCATATATTTAAAAAATGTTTATAATATAACAAAGTAAAATATTAATCTACACAAAAGAAAAAGTATTTTGCTAATTATAAATCAACTACATTTAATAAGTAAAATAATAAGCTGTGTCAGATGGTTAAACATGATCAAAATTTGAATACACAAAAAGAAAGATAAACTCAAACAGGCAGTTTACCCCCTTAAGTACCGGTAATAGATAGTTTGAATACTAAATCATAAGTTGCATTTAACAGGAATATTTTTAATTAATTTAGATCTTTAAATCACGAGAAAATGAATTTGTTGGTGTTTAAGAAGTAATTTACCCCCTTAAACTCACTTTATTGTAAATACCCAAAAATATATGAACTGTAATTTTCCTTATATTAACTGGTACATGTTTCATTCAATTCAATTGCTAAGTTTTTTATGTAGATAAAAACAAAAAAATCGAGAGGTGGTTCACCGCCGCAAAATACGTTTTTGGTTTAATTGAACAAGGAGTTTTCATTGTTCATGAGAAGTATTTTAGTTTTTGTTTCATTAAAATTGATCAACTCATTTTCGATGAAACTGCATTATCATTTTTCGACATGCCCAACTTTGGAAGAAGTACCCTTCTAGTATTGTACCCTTAGTATTGTACCCTTTGAAACAATTTTGAAAAATACGTGTCTCTTAGTTTTTCCAAGCTCTACAACAGAGTTGTTTCATCAAAATCGGAGAAGGGCACCAAAGTGATGTTGCTTGTTAGAGTGCATGAAGTGAACACTTCTATTCCTACGACGTAGTATTATTCTCGAATTAGATGTTACATTTATCATACCTATAAGAATTATCTCATAGTTGTCACTTGTGAACATAATTGCATAACCTTTATTACAATGTGGTGGTTTACTCCCAGTAATTTATTTTAATGACAAGTAATCTTTAGCACTAGGAAAAAAATTATAACCAATCACAATATGCATTTAACCAAAAAAAAACATACCTGAACATCTGGTATGCTTGTTGGAGCTGGTTCATTGCCATAGAATTTGGGAGTTCTTAAGACTTTTAGGGTGTACAATATATAATTCCAAGTGTACATTTTATCAGACTCCCCTGTACCAAAAGTTACTGATCGTGGTGAACAACAGTCTTTTCCCAACGGATAAAGGGCATGTGTCCAATAATTGCCAGTTTTGGGAACTCCTCGTAGAAGTATTTGTAGAGAATATCCATGAAAAATCCAGCGGTCTTGCGAATCTCGTGTATCCAATGGATAGATTCCAAAGTATGCCAAGTGTTTCCCTGAAAATATTTTGTAATTGAATATTAGTTATAATACTATCATATTTTAAATAAATTTAGGATAAATTTGGAACATTCGTTTAATAATTATAAGCATTATCTTTAAGTGCTATTTTAATATTGGAATACTTGGCAATAGTAGGATTTAATTGAAAGTAAATATTACATTTACATATTGGATTATCCAATGCATTTTCAAGTGAATATCTTTACATTATCGAGAAATAAGTATATGCATTCATCTTCTTGATTTCTTTATCGTCGCTTTTTCGTCCGAAATTCCTTCCATAAAGAAAATTTAAGGTCACAGAAGTAATGTTATACTTAATAACGGTTATACCCGGTATCTCATATAAGATGTTTTTTACTCTATCGATCATCTTTTCCGGCATTACCGTTAAGACGTAATTGGCAACAGATCCACACAGTCGACCCACAGAATCAGTTTCGTATTAAGAGCAATCTTTTATATTAGAAGGCATAACAACATAGCAGAAAAGAAGTCTGTATAGAAAATTATAAAAACTGGAAATTCAATCAACCTATAATTTATGAAGAAAAAATAAGTTCTACGTAAAGAAGGAAAAAATAAGCACACTTGCTCCTGAACCTATATATCTTCAAGAATCCATAAGCAAAACTTTAATATTGACACACAATGATAACTATTGATGGGACGAAATGATTACAGGGTAAAGCAGAAAAAGATCTTGATCGTTGAAAGCTTTTTAAACAAGAAACCTCACTCATACTTAATCAAAATTAATGCTTCATTATACTTGTACAAATAAACTGAGACCGTTTATATGTTCCGTTATAGTTATTAATTTTTCACTACTTTGCAAAATATTGATACTCTCGAATTCCTCATATTTCACGGAGGCTGAATTAATTTAATATTAGCTTCACAAGCACTTTGAAACTATCATTATAAGATTTGCTCACTACACTTTGTTGGATGTCAGACCGAGAGATTCAGAGCATGGACAATCGTCGAGATTCGAACAACAAACAAGTAGCAATAGCGTTCAAGACTTACCACTACATACCGATAAGCGCTCCTTTGAGAGACACGCAGTCTCCCTTCTCACTCGCGCTTACTTGATAGTAGGGGTATCGATTACCCCCACTGTGTGCGAACGCGACACCGCTAGAAGATTTTCGGACAACGATTGAGATTGTACTATATTGTAGTATAATCCTTCTTTTCTTAATTCAACGGGATCAAGCACTTTCGCTATTCTTAACTTCTCCTGTGAACACTTATTCTCTATCGATCAACGGCTGAGAGTAGAAAGTATGACGTATGCTTACTACGCACGCATCAAGAGACTCCGTCGAGTCTCGCGCCAAGACAGGCAACCGGCTGTACAGTGAACGATCCGCCGAGTCTCTTTACCCGAGCCAATTCTTGTACCTGAGTTTGGAACCAAATATGAACTGCTATATATGAGAAAAGTTGATACATTCATTAGAGGAATCGAGGTTCTGAATCGATTGCCACCAAAATCATAGAGATTGATATACAAGATCAGGCCGTGTTAAAAGAGCGAGCGAGATAATTTTATTTCAGTTCCGTCGTCGTCGTCTTCGCACATCCATCTACTTTTTCACGCGACGGATGGCGCTGACTGCTTTGCCTTTTCTACCTTTCTACACGACGAATGGCGCTGGCCATGCACCAATGCACAACACAATCAAAAACAGTCTATCAAGCTACAGTTCACATCGAAATTTTAGACAATACAAGGCTGCCTTCATAACAGTATAGAATTATTATCCCTTCAGCCCGCACGTAAAGTAGAATCGACATTTGTGTGAAGCGCGTGTATACATGATATGTGTGTGCGTATGTGGGCTTCCGTGTAGATCTCCGTATTTTAGGTCTCGGACGTGGAGATCCTGGATGCCCAGGTCTTCCTCTTCGTAGTTTCTTGAGTCTAGGTGTCGGGCGGGGAAGTTTAGGGTGTCTACGTATTCCTCTCCATAATTTCTGATATCTAATTTCTTTACATCATCTTCCAACACCTTTATATTTCCTAATTGTCACTTCACTTTATATAATTATGGATTGTTTATACAGGGTTATTCAGTAGAAATACATTACCTGAAAAGAGTTCTACCATAGAAATCAAATGGATGGGCTAACTTCAGGTGATGCGTTTCTACTTAATAACCGTGTACAGTATTTTCATGTGAATTACGGTTTGCATTGAATATTACATTTTCTTTACAAATTCGAATATATGTTTAGGTACTTTTTTATGCACTTCATAATGATGTCATAATGAATTCACATTTCAAATTCGTAAAGATATGTGATTTCAACGAACACACGTTCGTTTCTCATCAATACAGTTTTCGTGTGTGTAAATTTTTTTTAATATAACGTTTAGAACAAAAACTTGTGATATCCCCACATGTACTTGGCATTATAATGTGATTTCAATCGTTTTTGTTACAGGAATTCACAGCAATCCTGTACTTTAGCGAGTTTTTTTACACGAAAGTGTTTTTGTGGGGATAGAATAAGCTCAGAGCGCTCAGAACGACGCTGGAAGCGAGTCACACGGACCAAAGGAGAAATGAAGAAAAGCAAAATAGTTGTGGTAATTTTCAATAAACCGGCAAGTTAAATGAAGCTAAGAAAGGAGGGGTACGACTGTAGTTTAAATTGAGGGCATTCTTATTTTCTATTTATATTAATTTTCTATTTTCATATATTTACATTCTTATCAAATTATTCGAAATAAATTTGGAGAAAGCAAATACCTAGATAATAATCTTCCTTCTTCCAATATTTTCCACCGGAGGCACATTTTTGCGGATCATTAAACATTTCAAGAATCTTTCTCAAAGCTCCATAACTGAGAACATAACCAGCTTGAGCAACATTATAAGCTTGACCCCACAAAGTAATTGCATGTCCAAGGTAGTATCCTTTGTTATGGTCAAGTGGAGCTACCAGAAAACGCAAATTCTCTGGGAGAACAATTGTATCATCCTTAACGAAAATTACCCATTCAATCGTTTCTGTCAAGTTTATGAAATAAATAGTCTCGCAGAGAAGCTGCCACGATGACGTTATTTTAGTTGGAAATTTAACAATAGGAACGTCAGGATCGGTCAACCGATGAGAAATAAAGTAGACCCGATTACAATGTTGGGACCATGTGGCCTTAGCAGCTATGGCCAATTGAACTTTTTCTACAAACACTACACAGGTTATATGAACCTTTAACCGTAGCCAATCAGCTTCCAATAAACTGTTTTCGTTTGCTGGTCCATAAAGTAATTTATCTAAATTTTCCGAGGACCTTCGATGACTTTGAGATCGTAGCCATATATCATATGTAAACCTGAAAACATTTTCATTGATCATTTTTACTAATTATTAAAAGGAACTAATGTACTCCTAATGTGAAAATAAAGATTCTAAAGAAATAAATGATTTAAACTAATTGTTAATATCGGTGAAACGCATTTAAAACAATAAACTGAATTTTTACAATTGTTGCTAAATATTTAAAACAAAAATTATGACATATGTTTACGAATATTTAAGAAAACAAAATCAAACTTTATATTTCTCTGATGATTAATGTTCTGCACAACTTATTTTGTTACGGCAAGTCTTGTAAATTAATGCTTTTCATAGAAAAGTTACAGTTTTACCAGAAAATTATACAGTAGTTTTCTACTATGACACTTTACCCTTTTAGTGAGTAGTGATCTTAAAGATATCAACAACAAAAAATTCATTCTAATGCAATTAAGAGCGTCAATCACATTGTACTTTATGAAATTTCGATTTATGTAATAAATACGTTACACTCGATTACAAGTAATAAATATTTGTACTATGCTGATTAATATAACAAGATTTACAATAAATATATTTATTTTTGATATATTACAATAAGCAGCAAAAGAGCTTTACATATATAGTTTACATTACAAAATATTCTTGTAGAAAAATTAAAGATTTTAATTATAATTCTTCTTTGCAAGTTTGTAATAATCAAAACTTCCCAGATAGCACATGATACTCTTCGTATATCCTGAATTTATATATATATATATATATATATATATATATTGTAACGTGGCATTTTGAGGCCAGTCACAAGATAGGCGAATTTGGAGCTATGTCGTGGGGCCCGATGAGTTACAGAGCGTTTCGCGTGGCGTGGACATGATTTATTTAATAAATTTGTATTTATTGCTCTCGTGGGAATGTTTTCTTTTGTTTGGAGCTTCTTAAGTGGATCCAAAAGAATCTCCTCAAAATTGTATTGCTACGGGGACCGAGAGAGCTGACTACGGGCCTGACGGAGCGCTGAGACGGCCGCGCGACAGCAGGATCGAAGCACACACCCTGGCGGCTCAACTACGCGGAAGAATCGGCGAACGTGTCTATGATTCCAAGGACAACAGGGGTTGCAGCGACGGCACGAAGCCGCTTATCGAGGGAATAGAAGGTGGATGAGATTCCCGCCTCCCAAAAATGCTACTGCAACCGCCACAACAAGAAAGGATTTAAGAGCCTATTTCATCAGGATCGATGAAATAAATGAAGATTGGGAGCGTTCGGCCGAAGCCGATATAACCGCGGATCTGATTGGGTCAGGGGGTGGTATTACAGCGCGCCTCTTGGAATCGTATCCCTAGCACACGGTGCGTGAGTGAATATCGTACCGTATCGATATCGTTTAGCTTATCGTTTAATATTTTGCGTTGTTCCTGCGGGAACATATTTTCGGTTTATCATCTAGTTGCGTACAATTGCGATTATGAACATCTCGATCTGTCTTTGTATTATTTTTCTGTTACTCATTCAAATTTTTGTTGGCTTGTTTTTCTTTTACTAAAATAAATCGGGTCCGTCTTTGGATCGCGGTTCCGTTAAATTTAAGAACAGTCCGATGTTTAGTAGTTTTTGCGACCCTCCCCAGTATTTAGAATCTTTCAGAAATATTCTTCGTCTCCTGGATCCATGACCCCAAACCCATCGAAAGAGCTGGCCAGGATAATCTCTCGGAGACGTTCTGGCGGTACAGCCTTAACTGTACTTGGCGCCTAAAAAGTTCGTACATCCAACTATTCTTTTTCAAGGTGCTAGTTATTTATTAACCCACTCCCAAAAAGTGGCGTTACAAAATATATATATCCATATTATGTTATATAT
>JARPRG010000260.1:23968-40051 GCA_031001745.1 Hartigia nigra
CAATCTGGTCCAGTTTTTGCGAGTAACCATCCTTAACGGTAATACAGATTCCCCCAAAATTATTTTTCTCAGAGACGTCAATGTTTCTCGGTCTTTAGGTAAGATGAGGATCACAGGTGACGAATACAGGTGATTTGCGTATGGGACTGGCTCGTAGTGAAATGCCCTTAATTTAATTAATAACGAGAGTAGAAATTTGGAAAACTTAAGGAAGATATGGGGATAATTTAGGTTACGAAATCATAAGAGTGAAATGTGTTTCGACTGAATGTAATGAAAGAACCAAATTAAATACAATGAAAATAGTGTGATCCAGATATGTAATAACGGTGTTCAAGAGATAACAATTGTAGTTAGACTTTGAGCGTGTCGGGTGTGATTGTCAACTTAGATTACGTTGTGATTTACAAAGATATATTATTGTTTAATTTAGGTGAAATGAGTCACTTACCGGTGGATGAGCAGGTTTTGAGAGAGAAAGAGCTGAGAGTTGGCTAAGCAACGCTCTGGTATTTTTCGTGATTGAGATTGGCTGGAAGGGATTTTCTTGTTCCGGCTCTAGGGTGGAAACTTGCGCTAAGCGAGTGGTTTCGGATGAAACGCCAAGAAATGAGTTCGTTTCGCGTGGACGTAATGGCACTCAAGTGATGCACTTTCGCTCGGCCCTAGAGTAAGCTAGATCAACGCAGCCCCAGCGTATGTTGATCGGTACAAACACTTTACTGGCACTTTTATAATCGGCTCAAGACTCGACTAGGGAAACTGCTCTCCTAAAGGTGTAATTGGTAACTCTCTCTTCGAAGGGTGGTTAGTGACTGGTTTTTTCGGTCGTCCGGTTCGTTGCTCGATGGTTAGTATCGGAAAGGGATAACTGCAGGTATTGTAGGCTATTGCCTTTTGTTCTGATGAAATTTGGATACATTGACCTGATTGGGAAATAAGGTTGGTTCGGGGGGTGAAGTTGAATAAGAGAGCGAGAAGGGGTGCAGTTGCCAAATAGTTTCTATAGCGTCGTTGCGGAAATGCAACGCAGCAATGTCCTTAGCGAGTTAACATCTTGGTGTCCCACTCAGTGCTATCGTCCGCGCTACTCATCCTCAGTGTTATTCTCTCTCTCTTTCTCTGTCTTTCCTCTCATCCACTGGGAAGGTGCGTGTGTATGTGAGTTTCTTGGAAATGTGAGAGAGTGTGTGATATAAAATATGCCTTAAATATTTATCTAATTATTATATCCATATTACCATTCCTAGGTAACGCATGTTCGTCTAGGATCGGTTACGTTGGTTGTGGTTCTTTTGCGATTTCTAATGGAGTGTGAAGGGGTGTTGGTGGACATAAGGTGAGGGGGGTGGGGGGGGGGGGGCGTTGCGTCGGACGTAACAATTCCAAGATCGGCTCCTTTCATAGAGCTTTGCGCAGGTCTCGAAAGCTACTTCTCTGTTCTGGCCCTCAAGAAAATGCTAAACCCTTTTTTAATAAATGAAAGAATGGTTTCGCGCGTGCTGAAAACTTGAGAATAAACTGGCGATAGTAACCGGCTGGACCCAAAAATTGACGAACGTTTTTCTGGGATTTCGGCGTAGAAAATTTCACCACAGCCTTCAGCTTTTTCGGATCCACTCTCAAGCCGTCATGACTCACGATATGTCCGAGATAAGCTACCTCTCGACGAAAGGATTAGCACTAATCGTATTGCAATGTGAGATTAGCTTCTTTTACACGCCGCATAAGCCATCGAACTTTGATTTTATGCTCGGCTAGGAACTCCACGAATATCACGTACGATATCATCTAGGTACACAAACAACTCCGTACCTTGCACACCCCTCAACACATTGTCCATAAATCGCTGAAACGTTGCTGGTGCATTTTTTAATCCCTCAGGCATTCTAGGATATTCGTAAGGTAAATGTCCCAGTGGAGGAGAACTAGAACACGTCCTAGTTACAGGACAAAGCGTGCGTGTAAGAGAGATGGAAATACGATTTCTTATGGACGTCCGGGGATTGGGACTATAGCGTTAAGTGTCCGACCACTGGGACATTTACCTTAATGCCCGTTAAGGAGGAATGGAACAGCATTTTATTTGTGCGAGTGCGTTACACGTACAAGAGCTCGAAGCGAGAAAACTTCGCACCCAAGAATCTCTTTACGGAAAGCACTGTCAATAACTTGATTACACAAAATTGAAGCCTTCCGATAATAAAATTTTCTCTACGGAGCCCATATTTTTAATTATTGGTTAGAAAATATATAAAAGATACCTGAATATCGACAGTCACAGCGTAGGGCCGTGTCATGGCGTCAGGACAATATCTTTGCCGTTCCCTATCTAACATTAATTACACTGTTACACAGAACCACTGATGAAAATCGAAAAAAGAGGCACGCAAGGAAAGTTTTAGACGTCTGAAATTTACACCATAGCACTGGGAATTGCTGTCGTATAACGATTTTCGAAATTTTCGAATCGTTCCATTCCCCCTTAAACACAATCTCATAAAATGTAAAAATGGCAAGTCCCATGCCTAGACGGAATAAGTAATGCATTTTATAAGAACCTTTCTAACAATTGCCTACTGTACTTAGAGAGCTTATTCAACAAAATAATGAATGAAGAAAAAGTCTCATTATCATGAACTGAAAGATACGCAACAATGATATATAAAAAAGATGTTACTTGCGATTCTGCTAACTATCGTTGTATATACCTAGTAAACAGTGAGAACTAAACTGGCTTATAAATTAAACGAATTGAGCGAAGGAAGGTACCCGAAAAGGTCAGTGAATCAAAGAAAAGTCTCAGTCTTACTGAATAAAGAAAACGTAAGGGTTAAATATAATTGGACGGCACAAATCAATCAAATAACTTGCACATATAGTATTCAGGTGATTAATAATGTGCTAAGTCGTAGGGAACTCGTTAGGAAACGCAGTTATCTTAGACAGACATATAAGCATGAATGATTCAGACTGGCAAAGATTGAGGCAAACGAATTCCTTTCAAGTGTACCCTCAACTTAGTTTTATAAACGCATTCTAGGTCTACTTAAATGAATATCAATCACTAAACGTAGTTGCAGAATGTCGACTAATTTGCTCCAACTTTGCTGGAATTATCGTAAAAGAAAGAAGAATAATTTTAGATCCAATAATCACGTGCAGTATTGGCTTTGGGTTGGACCCTGAAAGACTGGAATGAGGTCATCCATCTTTGGGCTTACCAGTGACACAGATAATTGTAAGGAAATATACATAGAGTTACTAACGGTACAATATAAGGAACTACTACTACTGATCTACTAACTTGGGAGAAAATAATTAGATTTAATTAATTCTGATCAGATTAAGATCTGATTTAATTAATTGATCCGAAATTGAATTTTGGTTTAAATTTATTCAGATGAAAAATTTTACAAAAATACACTATAACAACATAAATATTCTATGTATAATATACCGCAAAATGATTTTCCCTATAAAGGGGATTAAATAATACATTTAAAACAAAAGACAAATTATTCTGAGCAGATGAAATTTTGCTCATCTTCTATCTCGGCTTTGAAAAATTTTACGAGTTATTAGATTTGTTTATCTTTTGTATTGCAGTACAATTATTTATCATAGATCAATATTTGTGGATTTTGTGCTCGAGGATTTTCCTGTACCGAAGATTGTGCTCTATCGCGATTTTAATATAGAAAGTGCGCTGAAAAATCTACATCTGAAGTGTGCACTTAACCCGCTGGCCATTCAGTTATTCTCAAATCTTGTAATGCAAAATTGATATTTGAGGTGTAAAATCTTTGCCCTAGCAACTACAGGCATTTGGAACAGATACAGTAGAAACTCTGTAATTGCCCGCAATTGGTACCTACATTAACCGAAGGAGTGTAGTAACTGAATGCCCTCTCTTAAAGTCGTGTGGGCTGGACTTCGCTGGGAAAATGACGAATAAACGCTGCGTACGTTTTCTACTATTCGTTGGCTCTGGTCAACCTATGTCTAGTGTTCCCTACTCTCCTTTCAAAGTCATGGTGGGGCAGTCACAACATGCAGCATAGAGTGAAAATGAGGGAAATCGTACATTAAACGAACAGTTACTAATGGAGTTTTTACTGTAGTTTCTAAGTAATTACAATATTTCTTCAGTAATTTGTTAAGCAAATTTGATTTTCGCTGAGTATATCACTTTCATTTTTATACAAAAAATATATATAGCTTGAGAAAGAAAAATTTCGAACTATATTGACTATCGTGATAACAAATTTGTTTTATTATGATTTAATTATATATACTTAGCTCTAATATCACATCGGGATCAGTCAAATCATATACAGTCAGATCTAATATCAGATCAGCTCAGTCAGACCATTCTGATGTCAGATCTGACTATATTTGGTATTAGGTCCAACCATATCTAGGCATATTCTAATTATATCTGATTTATTATCCGATATTATTTCTCATTAAATCAAACTAAATTCAGTCAGATATAACGTCATATCTGGTGAAATATAATTATATCTCATCAGATTGCATATGACATTCGGTGAAATTTAATGTTGCATCGAATCAGACATAATCAGATCCAACTAGATCTGCTTTAGATCTAAACAGATCTTGCCAGATCTATCAAGATCTTTTCAGATCTAACATAAAACACACTTAGATTTAACGTTATATCCAATCAAATCTAACTGAATCTACTGAAATCTACTCAAATCTAATTGGCCCAAGAATGAGATTTGATCAGATCTAATTAAAGCAAACAACGCAATAATGTGCAGAAGTCGTCTTTAAAGCGTGTAATGGGACTAATGTTGTCTTTTACATAATTTAAAGATAACTTGTAGATACACATATTGTTTGAGATGGGTCACATGAAATATTACAAATAAGAGACAACAATTTTTTGTCTAATCCAGGCCCTAACTTGAATTCTTTCTTAAAAAGTTGGACACACCATACAATTGCGCTATTAACTTAGTGTTACTAAGAAATTAGGAAACATTGTTCTCTTATTATCTACGTTTAAAAGTTTAATTTAAATGTACGTTTTAGCTTTAAAGTTTGATCGAAAAATAAGGTTAATTAGATTTAATAAATATGAGATACACTTTATGAGATTGAAGAAATAAAATATTTAAAAAAAAAAGATACAAAATTTCTGTATTCGAGAAACTACATTACTAGTACTTTCTCAATACAAACAAAGTAATAGTTACATAGCAATAATGATACAATCTCCTACTCAAGGGTTTTATAACTGTTACATTCTTGAGTACGAAATGTTAATATTGTCGATGTAAAACTGCTTCTTTGTATTTGCAGGATTGTCGTTAAGTCTATGCTATTAATTCGATCTAGTTAAAATAATAGGAAAATTATAATTATCATTATCACTTAGATTTTTAATTAATTTTACATTTAAATTTAACAGCTTTTTGGCAGGCTTTTGCATTTGACAAAGGTCGCATATACTTTTATACATGGTCTATTGTACTTAAAATATAAGAAGCTAATATGACGATCTTTTGATTAATAACGTTTCTTTTTGTTACAGCACAGTAATTCTCTAAAACCATGTATAATAATTCTCCAATAATAATTCATAAAACTCTATTTATAGACCGATTATAAGATCATATAGGACAGATAATACGCCATATGCAATAATAGAATATGTTATAAATCCTACACGTTCCCCAAAATTGGAAGACATAGATATATTAAAATATGATGAATCATATTAATTTTATCAATTGTAATGGACTTCTATTAACTCCTTCTACTGATGATTCTATGATGTGGTTCATCCTGCATTTAAATACATAAAATGCTTACAAAATGTTAAATGATTTTGATTCATAAATTTACAAAGTGATATCTAATATTTATAATAAAGATTCACACATATCGTATCAGTATTAGTGAGTAATAATAGACTGAATGTACGTTTATATTTAATATTTTGCTGACAAATTTATTTAAATAGGGGAAAAAATATCAAACAATTTTTGTACGAACTATTCAAAGCATAATACATTGAAAATAGAGAGAAAATAATGTATGGCACAGACTTGAACACGAACTCCTTGCTTTTGCATCGGACACCATATTTCTGGGCTGCTCAGTTAGCTTGCTTTAAAAATCAAGAATCTAATATTACTATTATGGCTCACTTTTGGGATTTAATTTTAATTAACACATATCATTTTTATTCTCCCTTCTTTAACTGAAAAAAGCCACATATATCATATTACCCTAGAGACCATGTAAAGCTATGAAATGCACCACCGTTCCCCTAATTATTTATATAATTAAGGTTGAATAGCATGTACTCTACCAAATCTCTGCTATCACCGGCTCTTCAGTGCAATAAGAAGCAGTACAGATCTATTCATTAGACTATTTTTGCATCTATAGGATCTCTTTCTTAGACGTAAGCTCTTTTAATAGTAAAGTTGCGCGTCTAAACGATGAGGGTTTTCACGGCGGCGTTGTTACGGGTCAGCGACATCGTGTTAGCACTGTTTCTGACGTAACTGGACCTTGCGCGATTTGAACCAGAATATGTTGGCCAGTGGTTATACCTCGTCCAGTTGTATTATGCTGTGAACCATAATTTGGCGTAATCATATACTTCCTTTCAAGGTTCAGGTGGTCTGCATCAGCGAGATACAAGTTGCTCAATACTCCTAATTACCGTCCTCAAATAAAATACTCTCCACACATACAAGGCCATTGAACACTGCTGAAGAAGTGCTGTTAGAAACTACTAAGAGCTAATGAAAAATTAATTATTGAAGTGCAAGTTCTTGTACAGAAGTACAAATTAAATACAACTTGTTTAATCAAAGAAATATATTACATCATTAAATTTAATTATCAAATACTTTAGTAACAGCCATAAATGAGAATGATCAAGATTATATGAAATGTTTTCTGACATTAGTATCCATTATAGCCTTAATCATCAATTATTATATGAATCTATCGCGGTTTTGAATATAAATAAATATACTAAAATACTAAAAGATGAATGATACGTTTCTCATTGGCGTTTATATTACCGATGAATAGTTCCGTTTGATAAGGGGACTTCTAGTGTAAACTCCTCGAAAACCATTCAAACAAATTTTTATTTTTACACTTCTTTTTAAAATTCACTTTTAAATTAAAATTTAAATTTTAAGAAGTTGGACAATTATATTGTATCATTAATTCGTATTTTATCACAATTCAAACGTAGTCGCATAAACAGGATGTGATATTGATCATTATAGCTTTCCGTTTGTTAGACTACGCTTCAATTATAATAAAACGCGAACTAATAATCCGACAAAATTGTTCAACCTCTTAAAATGTTCAGAAATACTTGCACTTTAATATATGATACTAGGACCTCGATTTTCAATATGAAATGTGTTCTGTAAATAATAAAATAAATTAACATATCGCAACAGCAACTGAACCGGCTCCGAATCTCTGTGCGAAAATTGAGGTTGCGTACGCCCCACGCATCCTGATTCTGCACAGCTTACGCATCCGCCACGAGTGCCGTGACAAGTACACAAGTCGCCCACTCCAGCCTGCCAAACGCGTCCCAACGTAAGCGAACAGTGGCGGGGACCTGGCCAGTCATGCCCATAGTCTCTCCCACCATACGCCACATCGATCGAAGCGTGCCGTGGAGTGGGGACTATCTCTATTTTTTCGATCGTTTTCAGGGATTTTATGGTGGAAGCCCCGTTAACATATGCACAGAGGGTTACATATAAAGTGAGGAAAACCAAATCCGTATTCTTATTTGTTTTCAATCAAGTTGTAAAAATTGTGGTTAAACCAATTTCAAATGCATAACAAGGAAATTGGGTCAATTTGATTAAGGAATTCTCATAATTTTTATTTTCTAACATGATGTACTAAAATAAGATGTATTTTCTGGTCTATCAAATTGTCTTAGGAATCATCATTATATCTGTTTTATTTAACTACGTTCGATTGCTTAAAATAATATTACTCATCGAATTTAAACGAAACTGGCCTATCATGATATGTTTATAATTTTTACGAATTTATTGAAAGCATAGTGAAATAGTGGCCGTTTTCTTTCTACTTTTAACGTTATCACAATGTTTAAGCCATTGTTAATGTCATTACGAATTGGCAACCTTCATGTAGAATAAAAAAATATATAATACCTTACATGTCATTGATGTTATACTCACTTCCGTCAAGGCACGTCATGGTCCACGGTTGGAGTACTTGGAAAAGATTTTGATCCCCAAGAGCATGTTTCTATGTGATCTCCACGAATCTCTTATAACCTGATAAGAATATAGAGGTAAAGTTATATTAGACAATTATGGCAGAATACATATAACAATATAATCTCCTTGCGGCCAAAGATATGTGTTTGAAATTAAAAAGTCAATGTTTCTTTACGTTTTTATATTTTCACTAATGGTTGTTGAGAAGGATTATATGGCTATCTTACGTAATGCAGTAAGCGAAAATGTATACAATATTCGGCCACTTATGCAAAGATATATTGTAACCTTCCAACTCTTCAAGTACTAGGAAACACGACTATTTTCGTTAAACATAAAGCCACAACTTTTTATATTATACGTCTACGATGTGTGTTACCTTTAATCGAACGTTGTCATCAATTATATTTACACAATCGACAATTTTAATCGATTTATTCGTCCAGTTGTATTTTTTGTAAAAGAAAAGGGTATTTGGTATTATCATTTTATTTTTATTTCTCTTTAGGACCATTACATTGCGTAGAATAACTTCAACTGTTTAACGTTAAGTGAATTTAATCGTTACTAAAAGATATTTCATCAAACGTTTATACATCTATAACTTGTGATTATAATAACTGTAGTTTGTCACAAATATAACTATTATCTCTTGATAGTTATCCACACAGAACAATTTAAAGTTATTTAACGTATCTAACTCTATAATATGGACATTAACATCGCTCACTTCCCTAGTGACTTAATTGCCGATGATGATTGTTCGGTTATTATTACGCCCACTCCTCATAAACGTTAAACACAGTTTTACCAGGATTTACATAGTTACATATACAGATTGACTTTTGTCCTTTATTTATGGTTTTCATCTTGCGATGTATACTTTGTTTTTTTTTTTCTTCTTTAATGGATACACAAATTTGTAATCGTTTAAGTAATGAAATTTATTTGAACTAATTGCGTTTTATTAAATATTATCGTAGTGATTTGTTATTTACGTTGGCTACGAAGTCTGCACTGTGTATTCATAGCATGGCCACTGATTAATTCTCAAGTTAAACCGAGAAACGACAGTCAGAATAAAATCGGAAGAAAGTATAAAACGTCGTGTAAGAGATTCTGATTTGGGCGATTTTTATACCTCAGTGGCGCTAGTCGATATATAAATAAATCTAATTGATCGAGTAATATCAACACACTACACACAGCACGGACTTCCGCTTACCATCTTATCCTTAATGTTTTAATAAACAAATCATTTGAAACGCTTATCTAATGGTTTACTTATTTTATGCCACTGATCCTCTTGATCCTTTACTCTTCGTCATAAGTTAGCTCTGTAGCGCTGTTTCATCTCGGGAAGAGGGTTAAGGATAGGATTATATATTTTTTTTAATTAAAACATATGGGCTTCTTATTTTGTATTTCTAGAAAAAAGATTTGTAAATATTTCTGACGATTTTTACTCTCTGCTTCCATATTCTTTCTCCATTTCATTGTTTGCATTTAATTTACATACATACAGAAAGTTTAGATTTAAAAAGATGTGACGGAAATTCAATATTTAGTGCTCGATTATTAAATCTTATCATTTAATTGCGGTTTCTTACTGTTTTACGAAGAGTTCAAATTTCGTATTTTTTATATAATAAGAGTTTTAACATTAATCGATTTTCTTTTCTACTGACCGAAATGATATTAATATTTTTGCTAAAATTCACGTTGCCATAATCTTATGAATCATTTGTGTTTAGACTTGCGCTGTTCATTCTTTTAAAAATGTTCAGTGTCGCTCACGGAATACTGTATTGATAAAGGAAATTATTACGAATAAGATTAATCGTTCGATGATTTAGATCTTGAAAAGAATTAAGACATCAAAGGAAAGTGCGTACTCGTTAATGGAAGAAATGTTTTGCTGAGAAGGAGAAGATGGATAAAGATTTGATGGGTTGTGCTTGGATTTGTTGCTTTATAAGTATTTTAGCATTTCAACATCCCAGCTATTTTTCAGTACATACCACAGATGTGGACATGTTGAAGAGGAAATGGAAGGTTTTACTTGGAAGGTCGGGAATACGGAGCGTTGCGATAGCGCGAGCTCGAACCCGATGTAGTTGTTGTCTTGTACGACTTCCATGCGCGGCTCGATGATTCCTCTGCGAATTTCATTGATTGATGAGTTTTTATTATTATAAGTTTCACACAACACCGAAGATAGAGACATTAATATTCTACATGCTAGGATATAGCAGGTTCGCGACTTTATGATTTATCATAAGGAAACGTGGATGTTTCTTTAAATCAGAAGTGTCCATCATTCAAGAAGCGTTTTAAACGTTACCAGTCAATTACCTTTGCTTAAAAGGATCATTTAGATAGTTTAAAATCGTTATACGTGGCAGCGATTGATTTACGGCATTTTTGCTCTCTGAAGCTTTCTTATATTTGTTTTTTATTTTAACAATATGATGTCCTCTATTCGAAGAAAGATTTTACGATTTTGTCCAATGTATTCAATTTGGATCGACTAATGTTAAATAAACGAAAATGTGTCGATTCAATTTGAACTCGGGTTAATTTGCACACTTGTGCATCTCATGGCAGACGTATTTTCGTCGTTATGGTGATAATTTAGGAAACACTCGTTGACCGGTTTCATTGTAATAATAACATTCATATCTTGCCGTATTAATAATTACTGTGTAATGCAATCCCAGATGGTATGATAGTCAATGTTTTCTCTACGTATGTGTATAACATACTTTTAATTTTATTTTAAAGTTTCATCATTCAAATTAATTTGTGATCTATCAATGACCAGATGCGTGAAGATTCCTAAATTTATGACTGATATGCGTACATATATCTATGGATGAAAGTCAAAACGACGTAAGTCACACATTTTTTTAATTTGACATAGTGTAGTTAGTGTTCTAAATGTGACCTGCATGACAAAACCCTGGACTTGTGTTACTTTGCGTATTTCATTCTATAAGGAAGATTCTTCAACTTTTTCTTCTTTAGGAAAGAAGACATCTGCCTCTCTGATATCACTTTAAATAGAGAAAGAAAAATGTGACTCGTGTCGTTTTGCTTTACAGCTAATGAAATACATAGGGGTAGGTATGTGTCAGTTCCACCAAGGTGCGAAATTTAAGATCCATGGTTTCTGGAATTTTCATTATCAATGGTTGAAATTGTGATAGATCCTGTGAGTATGTTCAGTTACTTTTTATGTGTGGCGAAAAATGTTTGAGTCATGTCATAATTGCTTAATGTTATGGACTTCGTCTTCGATTAGGTTTTTGGGCTTAATTAAAAAAAAAAGATCCTTACTACAATAAATGTAATGTTAAATAGAGATTAAAAAGTTAAAAAGGAAATAACATTGTGTTGTTAAGAGTTGCAACAAAGAATTAGAGATGTATTATATTTTTGTAAATATCCAGAATACAAGCAATTAAGGTAGCTTATGCGTATTGAACCAGAGTCAATTGGCTACCACTGTTATTCTACAAATTAATAAAAATATTGTTCATACAACTACTATAATTGGGAAACATGTCAATATAATTTTGAAAACCTTTTTTTTCTTGGATTTTTGCAAAGTTAATATAAAAGGAGAAAAATAAATTTTACAAATTGCAAATTTACAAGTGCGTCGCTTGCCGAAGTTTACAAGTAGTACTAATTTTGATAGATTGAACATTGGCAATATTCTCAATTTATGAATTGTTTGAAATTATCGTATGATTGTAATTTTTGTATTGTTAGGACCTAATGAGATTAGACTAATTTGAAAACTTGAACTGGAATTTTTAATAAAATTATGTGGTAAATCTCGGTTAGAAATTTTCCTGAAATGCCTCAATAACAGCTAGGTCCCTACTAGGATCTTCCCGATGTGTCTAGATGGCGCATATGCTGTAGCTCTAGTTTGGTGCTAGACAGTATGCATGGCGATGAAAATCCGCCTACATAGGCTCACTCTTCATGTCCCTCCTCGCAATTTGATTAAGCGGTGCACTATATAGATTTAGAGTAGCTGATTTATAGTCTCTAGCTACAGGACCTACTGAATTAGCTCGGTAAAATGCAGGATAATTGTGCAGCGTCTAGGCAGTCTACCCATATAGGGCCTAAATGTTTCAAGCGCTACACGCCAACATGGGGCTTAGATAGTTTCCTACCTAGCGTCTAGCCTATCTCAAAACTCGGCAAATTAACTAGCGTCCAGCCAGGGTCAACAAACAATTTCTATCTGAGATGAACAATTTTCTTATTCTATTAGAATCACGAATTTTCAAACTTTAAGATATCACATTTTCTTTTGCCTCTTAAGGAATTCATTCCTAAATCATGAGGTTGAGGGACTTCATCAATACCCATAAACTACCTTAATGTACTTTCATTTGTCACAGTTGATTCTGAAAAACTATTTTGCACTAACACATTCTCATATTTATAAAAAAGTTAATGGAAATAAACTTAACACTTTAAGAGAAAACAGTATTTTGGACCTCAGTGTGTATCAGCCTATACCAAGAATCTTCGTACTAGAAGATTCAGGCATAGAAAGCAGTGCAGTATGTGCGACATTGTAGCAGTACGTTTGTATTCAGTGTATGAGTAAACTGGTTGACAGTTTAAAAATAATTAAATCCCTAGCAAACCACACATGGCTTTCCATAAAATTTAGGTTCCAAGTATGTATTTATATGATTTTGCACTAAAACATATTTTTCTCTTTCAGTACATAGTGGATCAGTTATATTACGGATCCTCTGTAAAAACTTATCAAGTGTTCAAAAAAACATTTTACTGGTACATCGACTATATATAAATTAAAGAGCTACTTGTAGCACTCCGATAAAAGAATTTTTTTCTGTTAAGCCCGATTGCTTAATTAACTTTAAAAAATTTGTACGACTGATATATGTTAAAATATTTAAAGAAAATCGAATTCTGAATGTAGATAACACAGTAACGTTTACAGATGTCTTGTATTTCCAATTTTCAAGTATGCGTCAGTGCAATGCATTTTTTTTGGCTGAATAAAAACCATAAAAATGGAATCGAATTTAATATATATATTTCATTTAAGGGGAAATCGTAGTCGATTTTCACGCTGCCACAAATATGACACGGATAAGTAAAATTACTAGGAATCGTAGTACCATAAAAATTGCGTATTGAAAAGACAGTTATTGCTCGGAGTACTACTTTTTACTACTTTATACAAGGATGCTACCTAAATGAGGATTGACAATATGATTAACAGAAGTATTTTAATAAAAATTGTATATGAACTTGAAGTAACTTATGAAATTCATTCTAAAGTTAATTGTAGAAGCTTTCCCCACACTATTTAATAAAAACCTCCAACTCAAAAAAAATCTTAAATTGCTGTAAGAAAAGAATTGCTTGATGCCTCACATTAAATTATTACCAAAATTTTTATCGTGATAGAATATTTGTAAAATGTAACTTCACAAAAATTCTTTTTCCTTATTTCACCATATTATTCAAATTCAATTCTTGAGAACCATGGGTAATAATTTGCACCTTGGTGTTTAGGTATAGGCATATAATAGACCTGCATGCCACTCCTGCTAGTTCATATAAACACACAAACGACAAAAATTGTGCTTTTAAAAAACGATTTGTAAAGTATTTAATAGAAATAAAAACAATAACGTACCTGGATAATCTGATGACTCGTAATATTCGTGCGATGAATGTGGTACAGTATCATCCTCATATTCATAGGTAGTATATCTCGACGAAGGGTAAAGATCATCCCTAAATAAATGATAATTCATCACTTATAATCTATAGAACTGCAGACACCACAGACTGTATATATGTTTATCTATCTTCTGGTGGCAGAGGATGTTTCGTTTTTGGTAAAATGAAGAAAACTTACGCGGAAGATGAGGTATAGTGACGATCAGCATAACGGCTACTGCTACTTGATGAGGCATGGTAATCATAATCATGATGCGAGGCTACGCGACTGCTTGGCGGCGGAGTTGGTGCGTCATACCTGCGGGACGAGGTCCTTTTTTACATTTTAAGCAACATGTCATTACTTTAGAAGGTGTTTTTAAGGGGGTATTCGCATGATTTGGGTCGATAAAATCGATTTTTTACATCTCCCCCCCCCCCCTTCTTTTAGAACAGATACATCGAGGAATTTGTCCAAAATTTAGAAAATTCGATAAATTACGAAAGTTTATAGCTAAGCGCGATGCGTGTGGTCAAACATGACGTGTCGTCACAGCCACCACTTACTGCAGAAGCTTTAGCAGAAATAAAGCTAGTTTATGCTGATTTAACTACCAAATATTTATTAAAGACATTATTAGAAACAAACAACTGAAATAATAATAAAAGTTTGAATTTTTTAATTTGGTCTTTTGCTTCGAAACATCTTCATTCAGGCAAGAACACCATCAAAATAGCTACATGCCTGGCAATTTCTATTTTTAATGAAGGATTAAAACCCATTTTTGGTAAGAATTCTACCATAAACTTTAAATGCGTTTTTTGGAAAAACATTTTCCAAAAACTTTTCCGTAATAATTCAAAAATTAATCAACGGATTTTATTCATTCTAGACTTATTTGTTTTGTAATTAAATTCTCTATCGCAAGAACTAGAATTATAACGAACATTGAGAATTTCTATTTTTTATTTAGAATAGAGTTATATTTAGAATAGAATTTTATTTTTTGATTTCAGTTAAATACAAAGAACGTGATAGTGGAAGACACGAGACAAAAAATTTTGATTGGTCAAATTCAAGTGGATTATCTTCTAAAATAATTAATTTTTTGCTATGAAAATTTCATGAGCTAATATTCAGATGTTAGTAAGCGTAGCATAAAAACTAATTCTAATTTTTTCTATTATAAAAATGTTGTATTTACATATTTTTTGGCCCTTTACAGGCGAGTACCCCCTTAATTATCAGGTAATTAGTACATGAAGATATTACCCATAACTCTGGTCCATGGCAACTCTCGCACGATCTAATATGGAAAAAACTTTTGTTTTAGCTGGCACTGGACGTGTTATTGGACCTCGACTTGACGGGGGTGGAAGAATAGCTGCAGAAAGAAATTTTGAGTCTTATGATTAGTAGGCACGACTGTATACAACATGCGAGTATCTTATACGTTCGCCTCCCGCTGAACTGCGTGCGTGTATATTTATGTACGCGATCCAAAATGCCTACGTCCAAAAATCGAAACGAATTACTGAACCGGTCAACTTGAAAGGAAAACGCGTTTCTTACGGAAAAGTGGCCTACATTAAATTCCTTCATTTTGTTATATGTTGTAGTTTTTACGATTCCGAAGAAATTTCTCTATTACAAAAACTTCAAAAAATCAAAGGGTTAAAAAATATGGATTTCTGAAGTCATGGAATCTAAATAGTTTGCTACATCTCTGTAAGATAACTTGATGTCTTCTTTTATGTGTAATGGGTGCACTTTCACGTGTATTCGTGAATGTTTACAATATTACTGAATCTTAGCATTACCCAGGATCTACGACGAAAACGTATTAAGTATCAAATCCTTTTGGAGTTCCTGTTTTATGTGAGTCCCTTTGCTTTTCTCATTCACTCTTCAAGCACCCCAGAGGTGAGACGTGAGAGGATTCACATAAAACAAACGTCTCAAAAGGATTTGACACCCGATATTTCTACGCCGCAGATCCTGGGTGACGCTAGAATTGAATAATATTCTAATCTATATACACGTAGGCACGTCCGCACACATACACACATACACACA